>JAJOOF010000858.1:0-47145 GCA_029582545.1 Solanum lignicaule
ACTCATTTCCCACTCAATTTGACCCCCTGAATAAGAATATGAAGTCGAATTTCCGAAATGATGCACGGATTTTGAGATATATGGAAATTACAATTTTAGGTGTTTCCGAAGCACATTTTCGGGCATTTTTGGGGTCGTTTCAAGCATGTTGCTCTTTCTTCGAATGACGATTTCGTTTCCTGCTTCTCCCCCATTGAAGAATTATCAAGAGTTGTGTCATCTTCAGTGAGATAGCCTCTTATGGGGTAAGCCAAAAACTCTTCTTTAGCCTTTTATCAGGTAATTTTGCACCATATTGCAAGTCACTCATGTTATATGAAGATTCGAAACTCCAAGAACTAGAACTGCTTCTCTGTTTTCTTGATCTTCCTGCCATTTTTTCACGTCGGGCAAGAAATTGATAGTAATCACATAGTATAATTATGAGATGGATGAATATAAGGACAAGGGATCCAGCAAACAACTTGATTATAGTATAGGTCTGATGTTGTTGTGAACTGTAAGCGGCAGATCGGGAAAGTTGTTCATAGTATAGGTCAGATGAATTCACATGCAACTACCAACTTTCCCAATCTGCCTCTTACTGTTCACAACAACATCTGACCTATACTATAATGAAGTTATTTGCTTGATCTCCTGTCCTTCTATTCATCCATCTCATAAATATACTATGTAATTCTATCAATATTTTGCCCGCCGTGAAAAAATGGTAGGAAGATCAAAAAAACAGAGAAGCAGTTCTAGTTCTTAGAGTTCAGAATTTTCATATAACTTGAGTGATTTGAAATATGGTGCAAAATTACCTCATAAAGGCTAAAGAAGAGTTTTTGGCTAACCCCAAAAGAGGCTATCTCACAAGATGACACAACTCTTGATAATTCTTCAATGGGGAGAAGAAGGAAATGAAATCGCCATTCGAATAAAGAGCAACATGCTAAAGATGAATCATTTTCATCAGAGGATAAATAGGATTCTTCTATTTCAAGTAAGAAAAGAAATACACGGGGTAGGAGGAAAAGAGCAGGAAAAAGTAGAAAAAGAAAAGTAAATGGACAAAAACAGAGTAAAGCAACAATACTTTCATGGCTTATAGATTGTGATGTAATTAAAGAAAATGCAGAAGTTGTTGTCATAGAAGAGGAGACAAGAAAAAAAATGAGGAAAATTAAGAAGGAAGGCATACTATGTTCTTGTTGTTGTACTGTTTTTACAGTAGGAGACTGCTATAAGCATGTTGGAGGAACAACTAACAAACATTATGAGTACATTCTCATTGCTGAAACATGTTCTTCACTCTTGTCTTCCATGGTTAAAGCTTATTCAACTAATGTAGGGTTCGATGCTCCTACCTCCCATACTCGTGGCTAGTCAATTCCATTGACTTCGAAGATTGGTGAGTCCTCATATTCCAAGGCACAAGTATGCATTAGTACATGGAATGTACTAAGTATGGGGCAATATGCATAAACATAGACATGATATCATGGATGGCTTAAAACATGTAGGCATGACCATTCTTTTAACATTTAAGGACTTAGAGAAGAAAAGACATGAGAATCATGAAATATAGTCAAATACATTAGCATAAGGGACATAAGAAAACTTTGAAGAAACATAGTCATTTTTTTGGGATATTAGCTTTAACCGGCATAAAACCATGAGAGCTATATCATGAAATCAGGTATATCCCTCATATTGAAAGAAAGGGAATCTACTTGCCAAGGTAGAACTCGTACATATCATCATTTGCTAAAGTGTATCCACTAGATAGGTCATTTAAGACAACCCTATGAGGACACATAGTTTGGGACTAGAGGTTGATACTAGAGACTACCCTATTTGAGCCTCCACTTCAAATCCCTCACGGTGCTAAGTCTAAATTCCAATGGAATAAATAAGGTCAAATATCAATATAACATAGAAAAGGCAATGATCAATACCAATAAACATACTTTTAATATTAAAACATAGAATAACTCCTTAAACATAATTCAACATGGATGAGAAAACCTTTCATTAGTGTGAATCCATATGTGAGTAATACTTTTAACGATCATAATCATCATAGTAAGCGAGAAATACTTTCACAATAGCATTGCTACTTTCCTTTCAGAGCATCCCTAAATCATTTATAATCATTTCATAAAAAAACATGCATATCTTAATAATTCAGAGTTCATAGATTCATGGGTTCATCATAGGTTCATAGTTGAAAAACAAGATTTAGGCATGGGTCAATGTAATTTCAAGAAAATATCAAGTATTAAAATTATATCATGCATTAGAAGAATTAATCAACAATAATCAATCATAATTGGATGAAACTCACGAAGATTGAATTGAAACCCTAACTCAAACAATTGAATTTGAGATTTAGAAATTGGAACATTTGGGGACCCCATGGAAGAATGGATTTCATGTACCCACATAACTATCTATACAAAGCCCAAGAAAGATGGTGAATTGGAGACTTGAATGGAACCCTAGCTCCTCTTCTTCTTCCTTAGGTTGAGGGAATTTGGGGAGGATGAATTTGGCTAGGTTTAGGGAAATTAGAAGAATGGGGTTGAAATGGGTAGTTTTAAGTCCTAAAAACCTTATATATGGCTTAGAGTAGAAGACAAAATGTCATGGTTTTGATTTAAGACAATTAGGGAAAATAACCAAAAAAATATATGTTGAACCCTCTCTACAGTTTGGACCTACGGTCCATAGGACTTTCTACATACCGTACTGGTCAACCGTAGAAAAGTTCAGAAACCTTATTTTGAACCAACTTTTGATGGACCTGTCTACAGCTCGTAGGTCTTCCTACAAACCATAGACACCAACCATGTTAACCAAATTTAGACCTTAAAATATCACTAAGTCAGGGACCTTCTTATGAGACCTATCTATGGCTCGTACATATGATTACATGCCATCCTAGTGAACCATAAAAAGGGATATTGGGACTTTATTTGAAAATTTATTTTTCTTATTTGTACGGTTTCCATCTATGGCCTATAAAAGCTTGTACGGTCCGTAGATGGGAACCATAGACACAACCTGCAACCCAAAAACATCTTTTCTTTATTTTTCAAAATTTCGAGGTGTTTAAAAGCGTGATTTATTATCAGTTATGAGATGGATCTAGCAGAATCATAACTTTTGGAAATACTATTTGTTTTTCTTATTATTATTACTGCTATATTTATAAGGAAGGATATCCATTTTTTTGTAGTCTTTACATGAATTTTCTTATTTGTTTATTCTAATTGAAGATATAGAAACATAACATACCTAAAGACATTATCGTGAAGAGAGCGGTAGCTTTAGTTGATAAATGATTTCTACCTCCTTATCTGATTCTTATGTTACCACAATCGGTGGTGGAGGAAAAATGTGGAGAATTTCCTAAAAACCTTAGGGGTGAAAGGAGGACCAATTTATAGAGCCAGGTTGGGACTTAATCTTCAACGTGCATCAAGTAATCGATATTAAAAATAAAATTTATTTATTTTTATACAGTAGTTACCAACTTTCGGATATTATTTTGTATTTAAGTCCTTACAAAATGTCAAATTCATTTTATTAAAACAAAACCAAAAATGAAAACAAAAAGAGCAGAGTTCTTTCTAAAAAATAACTATAAATTTATTATTTATTATTAATTTGGGCCTGAACTTAACATGAACAAAATAAAATTAATACACTTAACATGATTCAATTCAATTACAGACTCAACACACACCAAAAGTTTCACTTGTACATTATTTCAGCATTCACATATCGTATCATTTTATATAAAGAGTGGGGAGCTCCAAAATGCAAAGTTTAATTACCAGTTTACTCCTTAACTAAATTAAAATGTTATCACATTTCCAATTCATTTAATATTAATTATATATACTATTTTATAGGGGAAAAGTTGGAGTAAATTGCATGATTTAGTATTAAAAATATTGTATAGAAACTAGCTAGAAGAAGCGTTAACTTTTCACTGAGAAAAAGGCTTATTGAATTGTCATCGATACACTATTAAGTATTTTAATTTGATATAATTATATATCAAGTTAAATCATCATCATCCTCAACTTTCTCCTATTTTCATCTCTTCCATATACTACAATGTCATCCAATAGTAGGCTTATTTTTCATATTGGTGCTTGTATATATATATATATATACTAGTTTTTTGACACGTGTGTTGCACATGATTACCAATTAAGAAAATATATGTTGTATTACATAGTATGCTTATTTAAGTAAAGATTTGAATAATAAGCTTAGTACAAAATAATATTGCAGATTCATTTGCAAATGTTCAATGTGGATTGTCTTATAGACATCTCTTATTCACGCGAACCTATGAAGATGGTCAGTAAAAAAAATTATTAGTTAAATGCAATAATGTATATATGTGTTGCAATTTGATGAGGTTCAATCATTTAATTTGTCGCATCTCACTAATATTACCTTATAGACGATATTTGTTGTGTATTTTTGTTGTCATCTAACCAGATGCTTTACACATGTATTCCACGTTAAACTCTTTAGATGTCATATCAACATGTGAAGAGAACAATTACGTTGACTAAGAAATGTTTCATTTTTTTTACCGGAAAAACAAAATATTAATATTAATGAATATATTGTATCTATGAAATCATATATATAATCACCTTTTCATCTTACACCCAATAAATATGTAGTTCATATACTTGTAAGTGATTTTCAATTTATTCAACCAAGCATGATTCGTTAAAGGAAAAAATAACAACACCGTGTTATCGCATATATAGGGGGGGGTATAATAATATGAATAAATATTGGTCAAAAGTTAATATAAAGAATATGAAAGATAGTAATAATTAATGTAATAATTATGGAATTCATAATATTATAACTAAGAATGTAAAATAGTGTGAATAACGTTTGCAATAATTAGTAATAACTAAGAGAATTTATAATGTTATAACTAAAGAATTAATGTGCAATAACTGAATTTCTAATAATTTTTATACTTACATAAATAAATAGGACTTTTAATTAACGTTACTATTTATTTTTTATAGTTATTAGATTTTAATTTGGTCTAGGGACAAGATGTAAATGTTTTTTCCATATTACTAAATATAAATTTTATTTTACAAATGATATATTTTAAATGATTCATAAATTCACATATTTTCACATTTGTTATGAGTTTATTTAAAAAAAAAGAACTTGGATGACTTTAAACTAATATATTTTGAAGTTAGAAGATGTTGTTAACTTGATAAAATTAGTGACATATATAATACTTTAATTTAATTATCAATGCCTACCCAAATATAAATACATATTTACATTAATGAAAATATTTATCTCATAAAATTATATATTACATAAATAATAAAAATTTAACTGAAACAAACTTCAACTGGCATTATTACAAGTCATATGAACTTTTTCCTCGTCTAAAATACTTAGATATTCAGAAATTGTAAATAAGTGAATTAAAAAGGCAATTTTCATATAGTAATAACTATTTTGAAGCAAATTTCCTGACAATCAAAATCACATAAGTAACATTGATAAATAGAGTAATTATTCTGTTTAGAGCATAAAAAAAAAACAAATCATGACAATTCTCAAAATTTTGGAAAAAGATATTCAGAAGCATATATCTACATCATAAGAGATATTGTGAACAAAAGCAAATAAATTTAGACTACATCATGTTAACTTCATATATTGGAGCATTACATACCAAATTATATATTAAGCAACAAAATAATTATTATATCATCAAAATTAGTTTCTTCAAGTACCCGAAGTTATGAAGTATACCCTATTACGATAGAACGCTTTACTTCATCAGAATAATGGTACATCATATTCCGCTAAACTTTGAACTCACTCAACCATAATAAATCACACAAAAATTTTAAAATGCAGGAAAAAGAAGAGTAGAAGATTAAAAATATTGTGGTTGAAAAATGAGAGGAAACTCCTCTATTTATAGTCAACAAATGATAGTATGAACAAGTGTTTTTTGTGTCTTATATAAAAAGTCATGACCTTTTCGAGAAGTCACAACTCTTTGAAAAAGTCATAACATATTGAAAAAGTCACAACTCTTTGGAAAAGTCACAACTCATCGAATAATCACAACCCTTTGAAAAAAATCACAACTTACCGGAAAAGTTGCAACTCATCGAAAAAGTCACAACTTATGTTAGGGATATTATAGTAATTTAACATTCAAGTTAGGAGTTCATACTTTTAAGGTAATATATATATATATATATATATATATATATTACTTTAAAAGCATCAACTCCTAACTTAAATGTTGAATTACTATTTTACCCTTAACCCACCCTTCACCACCCGCACTATTTGTACCCATTCGCAGAAGCCGCCACTTCCATACACCCATTCGCATAGGCCACCACTTCCACCTTTTCAGATTTTACATACCCCTTTGAACGCAATACACAACCATTCTGAAACGCCACCACTTCCAACTCCTTCACTTGCAACAAACAAGTCCATCCCGATTTACCAAACCGACGTACCCCATCGCTTCCCACTCTTTATAACTCAGAAACTTAGATGGCTCTCCCCATCGAACACCTAACAATTAAAGCGCAGGTATGCGCTGACTGCCCCTCGCATTCACAATATCGCCTTAATAAATCTATCCTTTTACTTCACCACTTAATTTGTTTCTGCTGCACGCAGAAAATTTGGAAGCACAACATCCGTAAATTTGCTTTGCTATTTAACAAGTTGTAAGTCATTGCCTTTTCTATGTTATTGCATTATTACTTTCAACTTCCATTAACACGGCTGCTGCTTTGTACATTACAATTTCTCCCGACATTCTGAAAGTAGACAATGTACATCACATCCCACATTGAATATTGCTACGAGTACAGCGCACTCATTCCCTTTGTTCATTGGCGTTGTTGTAACAATACCACTCACTATAGTCTGTTTGCCTGCATATATATAATTCCCTGCCATTTGCAACTCTAAATTTTCTATAGTTGCATTAGTTCTAACCTTACGATTGGGTTTTTAACATCTTACTGTTACCTCTGTTACGCATCACATTCACCCCAACTATGACTCACATTCATTACACCGAAATACCATAACTTTTGTTTCATCCCCAACAGGCAGCAACTATAGGAATGACTCACATTCATTACAGCGAAATACCATAAATTTTGTTTCATCCCGTTCAGGCAACATCTATAAGAACTATTATTTATTCATCTGCTTATATATACTCCCATGGCAATTCCCAAAACAATACTTATATATACATTACATATTACTGATAACATCTTTATAGCATTAAATTACTGCCAAATATTGGAGACTATTACCATACGCCTTATCAATCGTACCCCTACACATTAACGACCAATGTTAACATTGTTGCACTCATCTCCCCAGGTACCTGCATTCATCGAGATACAACCCAGATGGCGACCGAAATGGAACTAGCAAAACAGAGTGTACCAATAAACAAGATACCTAAAAACTCCATTGATTCGGTCATGCGAGTCTTAGTTATTCGAAGGGGTTCTGTGATACCTTACAAGAATTCAAGGCATGAAGGAACTTTCAGAACGATAATATTAGTTGACGAAGAGGTAACAACGTTGACACTTTCACTTACCTTATTTTACAATGGTTCATCTTTGTTGTACTTATCCCACCCCTCCACCGCTTAATAATAGGGGAAAAAGATTCAAGCAACACTATTTAATAAGCTTATCGAAACATGGAAGGACTCCTTGAAGTTAAATAAGAGTTACTATATTGCGAAAGGGCGCTTAGATCGCGTCAACCCCAACTACTCTTCTATGCATAAAGAAGTTGAATTGGCCTTTACAGACAGTACAATCATAAAGGAGACTGAACATGAGGTTCCAATAGACAAATTCTCTTATGGTTTTTCATCATTGGAACATGCTGATAAATTACCTAATGGTGCTATTCTAGGTAACTATCCACATGACTTAGCTCTTATTTTCTTGCCCTGTTACGTTATCGTTATGACTAATCGGCATGATCTATTTCCAGACTTGTTTTGCATTTTAGTTTCGGTGAATCCCCTCATTGAAAATGAAAATTCCAAGAGACGGGAAATAGTTGTTACAAATGAGCTGTAAGTTGCAATGCTATATAATGTACCATCTATATAGAGATTACGTTATGTATTGACTTTTCACTTCTAACAAATAATCCAGCATGGAGCATGCAATCGTTACTCTATGGGAAAATTTTACTGGAAATGACGGTGCATTCCTCGAAAAGCTGCAAGATGATAAGCCTATACTTGCCTTATGTGACGTTAGAGTCTCAATATACAAAGGTATCGACAGTGTATTGTACATGTTTATCAACTATAAACTGACTATAGTTGTTGTTTCTAAATGTTTAAATGGTCCTACCACACTAGGCCGATTCGAGATCTCTACTATTCCTGTGAGCAACGTCTTGACAAATCCAATGTTCCAAAAAGCAAACGACCTTCGAGCCTGGTACATTACAACATTCACTAATATGTTCACCACTATTACTTTACCCCCTCTCCCACAACTGCCAAGTATAATTGAAAATTGCTATAACAGGACATATTTCCTCTACTATCATCGTTGTGAAGTTTCATAATATCACTATAAACCCGATAATAATATGCACCGAACAGACCTCACTTTAAATGGGTGATACAATTAACTAACCTCATCATAAATACAAGCGTGAAATCATAAAGGACGACAACAAAGATATTACAATAACACCAACAAAGGTAATGAGAAGAGCCATAGAAGTACCGTTGGACCATATTCTGGATGGGTTGTTGGCCGATTCACAGGTAGATACTAACTTGTACATGAACTCTCCATTAATAAAATTCATTTCTATGTTCAATGTATATTCTCCAATATGGTATATTGGCTATTTGAAGGATTGTATGTACAAGTTCAAAGCAACAATTGAAGACATACTGAATAAAGATGACCCATGGTATTCGTCTTGCAAAAAGTGCCACAAGAAAGTGAAATTTATAGAAGAGACTGCAGCTTGTACCAATTGCAATAGTGAGAATGTCGAATATGAAATGAGGTTAGTCTCTGTTAAAATGCCATTCAATATTTACTAATTACAGACCACATTATATTAAAAGATACTGCACCCTATTTTGAAGGTTCTGCTTACGACTTGAAGTTTATGCTGGAGAACGACGTGCGTGAGTCATTCTATTTGAGGAGGCTAAATATTTACTAGGCTGCAGCGTGCAAGAGTACATAGAATCAACCTCAGTAAAGGTATGAACTTAATTTGTAGAGTCGACTAAATGTAAGGGCATATTTACATAGTCTATTGTGTATCTTAATGAAACCTTTCCAACTAACATATCCAATTGTTTACATATTATCAAGAGGGAAGAATGTTACTACTACCGCAAATTGGTGTTGAGTAAAGACAAGCTATTCAAATTCCTTGTGCAAATTGATATGAATGACTTAAACCACAGACGCAACATAATTGTTGAAGAAATACATCAAGCTGATGAGCAAGCACCAATTATTGTTGATGACGAAGTCAAATCAGTGAGGACGTACAGAAAGAGGGCCAAGAAAATGACAGATGGAGCGGCCCAAGTCAAACTGAGGAAACCAAAAACCGTTAAAAAATAGATGTCTTTCTAAATTATGTAACTAAACAATGTGTGCATTTACTTCTTAACCAATGTTTGTATCTTATTAACTAGTTATGTGTGAATGCGTAATTGTTAGTTTTCTATCTAATTCAAATGACAATTCCATTTATCAGGTCTCTACAATATACATCAACTATAACTACTTACAAACTATTGTTGATGGCAATTCTATACTGAACTCTAAACGCTAACACCTCATAAGTGCTAAATTCCCTCTGTTGGATGTTTCTTACGTTCAATAAAAAACCCGATCTCAAAATACCTATTCATTATAATATAATTTGAAATACACGAAATAAGATTACAGTTCATACCTAAAGGTCAGGTTAATTTATTACTCTTCTTCATATTGTTTGCTTCCACTCTCTCTGCAGTAATTCCAATTTTCACTAAAACAAACATATATTGACAACCTAATTTGCAGATTTCAATTGAGACAACACTATCGTTTATCTTTTTGTTTGGACAGAGTTTGTCTGCACATAAAAGAGGTGTCTGTCATATGTTAGAAGTTACGAACTTTCCCAGCTACATTATGTAGGATTAGAATACCTTATTAAACTAACCCCAGCTTGGGTTTTGATTACCTTATCTTTTATATGAATAAAATTTCATAGCAATGTGTAAAGAAATGACAAAAATTAGAAATGGCTTATGGTAAGATGCATTTTCAATTTTCGCTCAGAAATAACGTCTGTTGTCACTTCCTCCCCTTCTCGAAAAAGTGGTTGTTAGAGTAAGGGCTATTTTCCTATCATATGGGTACAATATGGGCACTGCTGAATTTACTGTCCTTCCCTCAAGGCCAGATCTTAACTAATGGATTCGTTAAATAGACTGATTTTATTGATACTATACCTTAAATTGAGTGATTTTATTCACCAAAAACATACTTTACTAACTTCCCTACATGAATTACTACAGTGGCACAAACTTATTAGATGTTATCGGCAATTTAAATTCCTAAGAAGCAATTACAATTTCATACTATTAAGAATAATAAAATTACACAACATTCCATGTTTCCAGCAATCACTGATACTCTAAAACTCTAGAATCCCGCTAAACCTAACCACTACAATATCGCAACCCATAATAAAATATAACAAAACAAAATACTACGACCCATCAGTAGCAAACGACCAGCAGCGAACAATCACGCCTTTTCTTAAACATCACAACTTTTCGACTTATTTCGCGACTCACCGCAAAAGTTGTCTTTTCAAATGTTGCAACCACTTTGTCAAACCCCTCTAAAAGGAACCACGACACTCCAACATCTCTGTAAAATAACTCTAAAAAATTTACACCTTCATCATGTTATTCAGTATCTTCCGGAATACTGTACCCATCACATACCATAGTTCCATCTGTACAGAATAACAACACATTGAGAAATTGTCATATTTTCATTTAGTCACAGCATCCGTGGAATCAATTTTCACTCTCCTCTGTTCTTCTTTCATATTAATACCACCTCTAGACTTCACAGTAACACAACAACATCACAAAGTGGGTAATAAAAATTGTAAGTTGCTCTTAATTCCCTAAACACATTCACCAAGAGACGAATTATCCTACCCCTGTAAACTAAACCCAGTAATGGCGTCTGTATTATTCATCTCATAGAAATTAAAAATATACAAATCGGGCAGCTCCTTGATCCATGGCGGCAGTATAACACTTGCTTCATCTTACATTTTTTTGTGTAGCGTATGGTGGGGATAAAACATATATTTCCATCCCTAAATTCTATGGTTTGAAAGTAATACTCCAGAGTCCCTACTAATCCCGATTATACATGTGATTGACATTGTTTCCTTAGCACAAATGAGGCATATGATTCAACCAAACTCATTATTCCCTTGCCCATACCAAAAATCATTCAAAGTGATAATCCATATGTTTTCAAGGAATCTATTGACATTATTACTACTTCATGTCCCGTGGAAAATAGACCAAATGGTTACTACGAAATCCACAATTGTTTAACGGATTGAGACCAAGGAAAGAAACCTCACCAACAAGACATAAACGGATAAGCTAGCAAACAACAAGAAGCCTGAAGAAGTTGGAATACAACATTATAAGCCATTGGGGATGTGGGGATAGATGATGCAATTATTATTGAGATCGGATATGGGAATATGCATACTATTATTTCATATAGGATTTAGATACTTTGCATTCTAATGATACTAACCTTATCATCTTACACACATACTTTTCCGTTACGTATATATTAGGACAACTCCACAACTTATAGGACCTCCCCCACACTACAAGAAATTTCATTTTCAACGACCAATTCTTGGCGACAGAATATGAATTCGGTCGTTAATAATATATCTATAATGACAAAATATTTTTTTTGTTGTTAAAAGTTAATTTTTAATTTATTCTCAGCGACCAAATAATTTCCGGATGTTTAAAAAGTTAGAATCCGATTGTTAATTAATAATCAAGAAGGGCCCTGTTTAATTATTTTATAAAACAATATTACACGTCTCTCTACATACCCCACTCCTCCCGTCCGTTTGGAACAACAAACACTAATATTGTCAAATTTCTGGGTTTGTTCACTTTGTTGTTAGAGAAATCAGGGGCACGATCTACACAATCTACAGGTGAATCAGCTCTCCTCTACAATTAGAAAAAATTCAGCAGCTTGGAGGATATGGTACTTCTCTCTAGTTCTGTTAGAGGTTTGGGGATTCTCGATTTCCATCTTCCCACATTTTATCAGCCGTACGTCTCTCTCAGTTCAAAATAATGAGCTTTAGTTTCTGGAGGAAAATTAGCAAGAAGATAAGATCCAAAGCTTGCGTCAATTTCTAGGTTTGTTGAGAAAAATAAGTCATGGGTTTCTCAGTTCCATCTATTTAAGGAAATCATGTATCTCTATTTTGATTGCAGAACACATTCTAATTTGCTGTAAAGAGAATCGTTCTTGTCTTCTTACTTCTAGTCGGCTTATGGGTCTGTTGGATGATTGAGTATTCTTCTCTTTGGGGTAAGTTTATGCTATTTTTACTTTGAATTGCTTTGTGGAATAATTAATTTTTCCAAATTCTGTAGTTTCCCTGATTTTTCAGTTTCCATTTAGGTTTGTTTTTTTCTCTTTTTAACTGAAAATGTTTTTCTGCTTTATGCACTAGTGTAGTTTAGTCATATCCTTAATTAATGTGTGAACTGAATCCTTTAATATTTCTGCATCCATGTTTTTTCGATTTCTTTTTGTATGGTTCAGGTCATAGAAAAACATAGTTGTCTCACTTCTTCTTTTGATAAAGTAAAGGATAAAACTGTGTCAATTATAATATGATTTGTTTGTACAGACTAGAGTTAACTTCTTTCTCTAGCTCTTAACAAATATTTATTTAGCTTATTCTTGCTCGACTTAACGTGTAACCTAATTGTGATTCACTGCATCCGAGTTCGCCTTCAAAGTTACCATTTTGACTAGTTTGTTGGCAAGCATCAATCTGAAAAAAGGATAGAGCTTGGACATTCTTTTAACTTTGACTTATTTGACGTTTGAATCTTGTCTAATCTCTATGGATAAGTGTGTCGTGATACTTGAATACAAATTTTCTTGATGCTATTGTTTCTTTGCAATGATGTCATCATATCTCTTCATTCATATGCCTCTCTTTGACAATGATGTACTCGATATTTGCTTGAGATAGAATCCTTCTTGTCTTATAACTTTATTATGTAGGTGCCAAGGAGCTAAAAATTGACTTTTAGAAGAGTCAAAATCACCTCGAGTTTTGAAATATGTTTGCATAGTATGTACTGAATATCCATTATGGAATCATTCTCTAGTTCAATAGCTATCTATCATAAGAAGTCTGTCCTGTAGCTATCTGTGTCTTTTTGAAGTTTGCTTTTACTTGAAAGCCAAATAACAATATATATAAATCAACCCATCATTACATATTTTGGCTATTCATTTTACAAGGCAACAAAATTGATAACAATTTCATTTTGTTTGCTCTGTACATAAGTTTAGTATTTTTGAATGAAAATAGGGAAGGCAACAAGAAAGTTATTAATCTCTAGCCTTAACTTTAATTATCAGTCCCTGTCTCTGTAAAATCTAGTCATAGGTCACTATGTATATCCTTGCAACAACTATTCCCTGAATATGCTTGTCTCTGCTTAGAATTGGTTCATGTATTAACTAGTTTTAGGATTCTCTAAGTCAACCAAATCACTTCTTAGTAGATGGTTATTGTTTTCCTTATCTGATGCATAGTGGATTCTCAAAGACGACCACAATTATAACTTATATTGTCGTGTTAAATTGACAGCTTCTCTTCATACTGCTCATCTTCACCTTGCTGCGACTAATAATCTGGAAACATTCTTGAAGGTAAGTTTGGATTCTTATAACTATGAATTTGTTTGTGAAATGCCTCATTTTTCTCAAATCTGAACTTGTATTGTATGATTCCATATCAGTTTCTTTTTTCTGTTTTTTGTGTCTGTGTAATTGAGCATATTAGAGGTAAGCATATATGTTGAATGTACTATTGTGAGAACTCTTGTTAGTAAACTTGATTGAAAATAAAATGAGGTGAGATAATGATTGTTGTTATAGAAAAGTGATTTGCATCTCATTCTGTAAAGAATGGACTGCAACTGAAACTTGGAAGCAAGTTGTTGTTTATGGACTTGATAAGCAGTAGGAAATAGGAAGAAAAATGGATTATCTTCATAATAAAGAATGGATTCTCTTAAGACAACCACATCAGTTCTTAATAGATGGTTATTGTTTTACTTATCTGATGCATAGTCGATTCTCTAAGACAACCACAGTTATAACTTATATTGTCGTGTTAAATTGACAGCTTCTCTTCATACTGTTCATATTTACCTTGCTGAGACTAATAATCTGGACACATTCTTGGAATTTCCAACTCTTTAAAGGTAAGTTTGGATTCTTATAACTATGAATTTATTTGTGAAATGCCCTTTTTTCTCAAATATGAACTTGTACTGTACGATTTCATATAAGTTTTTTTTTCTGTTTTGGTGTCTGTGCGGTTGAGCATATTAGTAGTAAGCATATATATATGTTGAATGTCCTAATGTGAGAACTCTTGTTAGTATACTTGATTGAAAATAAAATGAGGTGAGATGATGACTGTTATTGTAGAAAAATGATTTGCATCTCATTCTGTAAAGAATGGATTGCAACTGAATCTTGGAAGCAAGTTGTTGTTTTTATTGACTTGAATAGCAGTAGGAAATAGGAAGAAAAATTCTCCTTTAAGTGCACTAATACCACATATTAAATAACTGCCAAGTGATTAAGTATATTGCAAATAACAGTATTTATTCTTTGTGCATGTAGTTTGTTTTTTTCCCATTCTATGATGAAGTCCTTTTGCTTAAACAAGACTATTGTTCATCTTTTCCATTTATCCTTAACTTGTCTCCTACTGTCTTTATTTTATTTCCACATTAATGAAATGAAATAGGCCTGCTTCTATTTTGATTAATGTGCAAATGTGTGCCTATTATTCTGTCTCTTGCGATAGCTTTTGTGAATGGAAACTAATATAGAGTGTTTCAAGAGATTTTGGAGTATGAATGTCCATTCTAAAAATTGAAAAGAGAGCTGAAAGATTGCTGCAAAAATGAATACAATGCAATCTTTTAGGACTGAAAGGTTTAGTGTAACTAAATACAATGTATACAAGAAAAGTTAGATAGACAACATGATTTGAATCTGATTTGTTTAAGTTGTTTACTGATTCAAATATTGAGTTGATGTTATACATTAAGGTATGTTTGGGGTACACATAGGTGTGTTAGATACACTGATTTTGTTAGGAGAAAACTAATTCAGTCAGTACTATACTTGCTTTTGCTAGCTTGATGACTTAAAACCTTAAAAAATAATAATTACACAACAGTACATATAGACTCACTGTTTGATTAATTGAACATTAGAACAAAAAGATAGTAACATTAAATAAACATAGTATTACATTTTATTCAAAACAAAATTTTAGTTCTTACTCTTTTTTGTTGTTATACTAATATGATTGTTATGTATTTTTTGTGATTCAAGACTATGGAACCTAATAAAGAATGGATGCAACTTTTTGATGATCGACTTGATAATGCTTATGTGCTTGGGGTGGAGAAATTTTTGAATTATGCTTATACGAAGTTAGGAGAAAAACAAGAAATACGTTGTCCATGTATGAAATGTTGTAATGCATCTTCAAGAACTCGTGAGATGGTTAGGTCACATTTATTGGTACATGGAATTGTCCGAAGTTATACTTTTTGGTATCATCATGGGGAGAGGTTACATGAACCAGAATCAGATTCTGAATTTGTAGACAATAATGACATTGAAAGGGATGATGAGGAGGATGAAATACATGAGATTTTAGGGGATTTATATCCTAATTTGAATGAAGTCGATATGAACACTGGTGGTGATGATTTTATTGAGGAGGAACCAAATCCTGAAGCAAAACGATTCTATAGTCATTTAAAAGATTTTGAGCAACCAATCTATGAAGGTTCCAAAGCTTCTAAACTTTCTACTTTGGTCAAATTACTTCATATAAAAAGTATTGGTAAATGGAGTAATGCGTCATTTACAATGTTGTTGAAGATTCTGAAGGAAGATTTATTGACAGATGGATCAAATTTGCCAAGTTCATATTACAATGCAAAAAAGATAATTCGGGAGCTTGGATTTTCTTACCAGAAAATTGATGCATGTAAGAATAATTGCATGTTGTATTGGAAGGATGATGCGCTTCTTGAATCTTGCAAAGTATGTGGAATATCTAGATGGAAGGAGGATAAACGTAATAGGGAAACAAAATTTAAGTGTGGGAAAAAGATACCATGCAAGATTTTGCGTTATTTTCCTCTAAAGCCAAGACTTCAAAGACTGTTTATGTCTTCAAAACCATCTTCTTTGATGAGGTGGCATCATGATGAGAGAGTTGATGATGGAATAATGAGGCATCCTGCTGATTTAGTAGCTTGGAAGACACTGGATGAACTTCACCCATCTTTTGCTACTGAACCGTGTAATGTTCGACTTGGACTTGCTAGTGATGGTTTTCAACCTTTTAAAAGTACAAAAACTCCACATAACATTTGGCCAGTGGTATTGATTCCTTATAACTTAGCACCTTGGTTATGCATGAAGCAAGAAAATTTTATTTTATCAATACTTATTCCAGGCCCTGAAAGTTCCGGAGATGCAATTGATGTTTATCTCCAACCTTTGATAGAAGAATTAAAGGAATTGTGGGAAACTGATGTGAAGACCTTTGATGCATCATCTAGACAAAATTTTATGTTACATGCATCTTTGTTATGGACCATTAATGACTTTCCTGCATATGCAAATTTGTCAGGATGGAGTACCAAAGGAAAATTGGATTGCCCATGTTGTAATAAAGAAACTCTTTCAATTTGGTTGAAAAATGGGAATAAACAATGTTATATGCGCCATAGATGCTTTCTTCCTCGTATTCACAAATGGAGGAATGATAAAGATTCTTTTGGCACTAAAGAGCATAAATTACCACCAAAAATGCTATCTGGTAATGATATACTTGATCAAGTGGCTGATTTAGATGGTAACATACTATCGAAGGATCCAAAGAAAAAGACTAAAATATCACATGATAATAGGGGTGATAATTGGAATAAGAAGAGCGTTTTCTTTGATCTTCCTTATTGGAAAACTCTATTGTTGCGACATAACTTAGATGTGATGCACATTGAGAAAAATATATGTGATAACATTTTGGGAACAATCTTAAATGTCAAAGGAAAAACCAAAGATACCATAAATTCTCGATTGGATTTGAAAGTAATAGACATAAAGAAAGAATTGCATCCGATAAAAAAAGGGGATAAATATGAGTTACCAACTGCATGTTAACATTATCTCCTGAAGAGAAGCATAAATTTTTCAATTTCTTGAAGAATTTGAAGGTCCCAGATGGATTTTCATCCAATATATATCAGTGTGTCAATCTTAAAGATTGCAAACTTTCAGGATTGAAAAGTCATGATTGCCACGTTATTCTGCAACATCTACTCCCACTTATAATACGTGGTATGCTTTGCAAATCTGTACTTGAACCACTTATTGAGTTGTCTATATTTTTCAACATGCTCGGAGCAAAATGTTTGAGAGTAGATGAGCTAGAGAAAATAGAAGCCCAAATTCCTATAACTCTATGCAAGTTAGAAAAGGTCTTCATTCCTGCATTTTTTGATATCATGGTTTACCTGCCAATTCATTTAGCTAATGAAGCTAAGATTGCTAGACCTATTCAATATCGATTGATGTATCCAGTGGAGCGATGGTTATACTTCTTAAAGTCTTTTATTCGTAATAGGACTCACCCAGAAGGCTCTATTGCAGAGGGATATATCGCAATTGAATGCATGACTTTATGTTCAAGGTATTTGCATATGGTGGAAACAAGATTTAATCGCACTGAGCGGAATTATGATGGCGGTTCTATTGAATCTGATGGAGGTTTAACAATTTTTTCTCAACCTGGAAAAACTTTAAATAGTGCCACACCAGGAAGTCTTGAATCAGACGAATTTGAGCAGGCACACTTTTATATTCTAAAGAATTGTGATGAAATTCAACCATTTCTTGAGTAAGTAATAACTAATTCAAATAATTGACTTTTACCTTTCCATATTTCCATACTTAAAATGACATATTATACTTTAAATTCTTTGTAGAGAATTTTCACAAGTTCCATTTGATACCTCTAAGAATGATTCAGAGATCGAATGGAATAGAAAATTCATTAGTTGTTTACAGATTAAGGTGAGTAGTTAAGATTTTATATTTTAAATTAATTTACGAATAGCATTTGCTAAATTGTGTATACATACTTGGTTTGATAGGTTGTAGAATTGCGCAAACATGATGATAGTAAGCAAATAGAAGATTTGTTCTCACTGTCACGTGGTCCTCTGCCATATGTGACAAGTTTCAAAAGCTATGTTACTAAGGGATATAGATTTCACGTGCAAGGCCATGATAAAGGCTTGAGAACTCAAAATTGCGGGGTGATTGTAGTTGGTGAGACTGATGAAGAGAATAAAACTATTGATTACTATGGAGAGTTAACTGAAATTCTTGAATTGCAATTTGTTGGTGGAAGAAGAGTGATGTTGTTTCGATGTGCATGGTTTGATGAGTATGACCAAGAAAGCTGAATTAAAGTAGATGAATATGGCTTCGTAAGTGTTAACTGAAAACGATTATTGAAAGTAAATGAGCCTTTTGTATTAGCCAACCAAGCATCACAAGTATTTTATGTTGACGATCTTTCGAATAAAGGATGGCATGTTGTGTGAAAGGTTCAACCTCGTGATTCTTTTGATGTTGGTGAAAACAATGATGGTGATTTAGATAATCTGTCAGAAATCTAGGAAGTTGTTGGGTATGGAAGAGTTAGTTGAAGCAATTACAAGGATGGTTGTTAGCCTCTCATAATAATTTAATGGATTGATGGAATTTATTGATTTTATAAGTTTCACTTTATGCTTTTCATTTTAGGATATTGTATTTTGTTACTGTGTACTCATGTTAGACTTTTGAGTTCTCATTTTGTTACTATGGTGTTTATTGGATCCCAAAATACTCTTAGCTGTTTTGTTTTCTCTTTTCAAGTATTTACTTCATGATTTTTGATTGATTCTTATATATGATTCTATATTAAAGTATTTTCTTTACTGTTCTCTTACTGATTTTTACAGATTTGTTCTTAGTGTCTGTTTAGATAATAATTCTTGTATAGTATTTAGCAAGGTGTAGATCATCTCTTAGAGAATGTTGAAAGGTGGTCATTAATTGACTCACAACTTACATGAACAGAAGCCCTTGATGCCTCTAGAAAATATGTTTTTAGGTAAGTTTTTAAGAAACAAAACCTCATGAAAACTTATTACTAGAACTGAATTAGTTATTTTGTTATGGTGTTGTCTTGTGCGGTTCAGTTGCCACAAAGTACCTATAGTTTTGCCAATAAGATAACATGAATCAAGTATGATAGTTTAGATGAGTTTTAACCTCACTTTAAGTACTCTCCTGTATATGGTGGACTTGTTGGAGTAAAAGAAACAAAAGGCAATACTCCAGAATCAGTACAAAAGATTAAATGGTACTGCATGAGAACATTCTGTTTTTTTGTGTAAAGAGGATAGTACAGATGATGCAGATTTTAGATTTTTTTTACTTCTTTACAGTTCAAGCATAGACTTTCATTTTTTAGTCACTGATGTAAATCTTTTTGGTGGTTGCCAGCACAACTTTATCTTTTTTAAAAGAAAAAAGAACATAGTTGTTGTTAAGTACTATACCTTGTCACTTGGAAGTAACATGATTTAAGTGAAGCCATGTTGAAAATTTAGCCTTGGCACAATTAATATGTGAGCTGATAGAGAAATTGAGAATTTTATATGCAAAAAAGTAAGATGGGAGAAACCTATGTCTAATAGGGTGAAACTTAAAACTGATGGGAGCTATGTACATGAATCCGGGAAGGCAGGAATAAGAGGTATTCTAAGTAATGAAGAAGGTGATCTCATTCTGGCATTTGTTCTCTTAGTGAAATGCAATAGTGAAAATATGACTAAGACAATTGCAGTCAGTTACATGGTGGAATTGTGAAACAGACTTAAACACACTGACCTAGAACTAGACTCTCAAATTATGACAATCATGCTTCAAAACAAGACCATCAAGAACCTCAGATTGAAAAGGAGAACATAGAAGATTCTGAAACATTTGAGCTTGATGAATGTTAATTTAATCAAGCATTACAACAGAAATGCAAATGGGGTGGCAGATGGCTTTGGTAACTACCTTCAAGTCAAGACATTGGGTTACATTTTGACTCCTACCTCCGTATCCAAAAATATCAAGGGAGCTTACCAATTGGACAAGTGTCAACTCCCTAGTCTCATGATACGTTATGATAATGAAAAAAAAATTGTTAGTTAAGTTTTTTTCTTTTTTAGGTAGAGTAGAAAACTTTGTTAATAAATCCTACTCTTTTTTTTGGCTTATTGACTAAATTAGTTTACAAGTCAAGCGTTATATTCTAATGCCTGGCAAAGACCCCTTCTTTGTAACTTTTTGCAGGAATACGACACAAACTACCTCCTGGCAGTTTAACAAAAAAAACACTAAAGACTTGTAAAATGATTTTTATCTTATTGGGTAACTTACAATTACTTTACTTTTTTTTGTATTAGGTTGAAATGAATCCAGCAAAATTTCAGAACTCCCAAATAGGATCAAATTTGAAGACTAAAATGCAGGCATGCATTCCACCTGGTGCCTTAGCAAGGGGACGAGGAAAAAGCTTAAAATCTATGGGCTTCAAGAGAGTAATGGCTGAAGAAACAACTCCAATTGGTCAAAATAAAAACTTAAAAGCATCAACTTATCAAAAAGATCCAGCACAAAATGTTAATGTTGTACCTTCTGCTTTTGATCCAATTGAGGATGATGGTCCCCTCTCTCCAGAAGTTGAAGTCATGCAAGATATCCAGACAAATGAAATAAGTATTTATTATCTCACATTGTCATTTATCTTGTTGTCAGTGTAATAATCTGTATATTTTATGTCTGACTTGTATTATATAGCAGCTCCTCGTGAATCTGCTGAGCCAAAAAAAGTTAGAGGAAAGAACATTTGTAAAAATGTTGGATGACTCAAACCAGGTGAAAAATTGAGAGTCACTTTTTATCAGAATCGAGTTGCTGGAAATCATCATACATCATTTGTCAGACACTTGGGGATTTTAGTTTGTGATCATAATATGTGTCCATTGCGGGTACACTCATGGATGGACATTGAAAAAGATAAGCTAGAACATATGTGGAATGCCGTTACGGTAAGAATTTTCAACAATACTTTTAAAAAAAAAATTAGCTAGAATATTGTGATATGTGTGTACTCTCTCATTGTGTTTTTAATCAGAAACTTGTTCTTCACCACCAGAATGTTCATCCTATTTTCCATATCACATTAGAGTGTAGTTGCATTAATGATTAGCTTTCCTACATTCAATAATTTTCCTTACAACCCTAGAGATTGAGAAGCTATCCAAAGTATAATTTTCATATGATAAGAGTGTATCCATCTAACCCACAAACAATCTTTTCTGTTAGCAACTGCCCATAATTGTTTCAAAACTGCAGCCCTGTTCCGAGTTTTTAGGTGCTACATTGAGTTCCTAAACAGTCTTATAGTGACACTCTTTACCCAAGAGACCAAAGTTGTTTTTGAAGCTATTAGATTGCTTGTCCATAGGAAAGTTCTATATGTTCTATCTATAAGTTTCATGATCCTTTTGGGCAAGATGAAAATTTGTGCCTAATAGGTTTGGACACCAAAAACAATTGACTATATAAGCTGAAATTTGCCAGCATACATGACGAGTCTAGTTGTCCAACATTTCAATTTTTTCAGTAATTTTATCTATAAGAGGCATACATGTGCTATTGTTAGTTTCTTGGAAGACAGAGGAACCCCCAAGTACTTCAAGGGTAGTGTGCCCTTAATGAAACTCTCCCACCATAGTTTCTCTTTGGCATAATAAATAAATTTTATTAACCAAGCATAAGTTATGTACTACTATAAAAAAAAGCTGAAATGTAAAACACCATTACAACATATGAACTACTAGTTTCCAGACCACAAAACTTTCTACTATTGACTAGCCTATAATACCAAAAATAAAGAAATTCATTACTCTATGGATAGAAACTCAACTGCCCAAGTCTTTGTGCTAGTTTGCTCTTCGTATGACCCTAAAGTGCATCTCCGGATAATTTGTCTAGTGAGCTTTTCAGTTACATTCATTTGGTGCCGGAAGATCATTTTGTTTTTTCATGCCAAATATGGTACACACAAGCTGCAAATGCCCTATTTCTACTGCTTTACTTTGAAAATCCACAAAGCTTGTTTAGGCTCAATCGACCAGATCGGTTGGCCCTAAACATATGTCATGCTTTAACATTTCTAGTGCTTATAAAACCTTCTTGAATCTAATATTCCATCTTTCTTAACAACATGAAAAATGATACTGGTGAAATATTGTAGGATAAATTTGTCAGTGACGACATGAATGATAAAAAAGAACATGTCTTGCAACCTATGCGAAGGTTATAGAATAATTGGAGAGTATCACTACACAGGAATGTGAAGTCTAAGACATTTCGCGATGCTCTAAAAGATGTGCCAAAAGAGGTAGACAAGGGTGATTGGGAATGGCTAGTTAAAGAGCATTTTCAAAGTCACAAGTTTAAGGTATGACTTCATAGCTACTATTTATTCACATTAGTTTAAGTGTTTGACTATAATTTTCATGGTGTTTTATTAATATAGGAAGCAAGTACAAGAAACTCAGTGAATAGGTCTAAGGTGAGTATGCCTCATCGTACGGGTAGTAAGCCTATTAGAGAGATTGTTTATGAATTGGTAAGTAATGCTAGAAACTCTTTAGAAATCCTATTTGTTGTTAAATTGATTTATTTTACTTGTTTGTTTATATGTGAAGGGAGGAAACGATGGTAAGCCACCAAACATGGACACTATCTTCTTCGAGACACGTAAGAAGGATAACAAGCTTGTCGAACCTGAAACAAATGCAAAATACGTATGTTTAGTGATAATTTTCGTTTTACATAATTTTACTTTATGTGCTTTATTATTTTCATTTATCTTGTGTTTAATAGGTTGAGATCCAGAAACTGGTTCAATCTGATTCATCTCTTACAAATATTGAGGTCGTCGAAAAGTGCTTTGGACTTCAACGTAAGAGTCATGTGATTGGATTTGGAGGTGGGATAACAGCTAAGGAGTTGAAAGGTGGTAACTCTTCAAAGGCTGGATTGCTAGATAAGTTGAGCGCAAGTGAAAAAGAAAATGAATTATTAAAAAAACGCATGGATGAGTTGGAGAATAAATGTCAACGCATGGATGAGTTGGAGAATAAATGTCAACGCATGGATGAGTTGGAGAATAAATATCAACGCATGGATGAGCTCGAGAGCAAATATGAAAAACTTGCAAGTGTAGTGTTTGGTGAACCTACATCACCGCCATCTTCCACTGATCAATAAATGAACCAGTTAACAGGTTAGTAGATTGATTTTTTTCTCTATGATGAAATGATTGCAATGCTATATGAAATTCTTTTAGTTCAACAGTGGACGTCTATTGGCTCTTCTTTCTTCTCCTTATGTGGTGGGCGTATTACTTGTTGAACATCAGAGGATGTGTCCCCTTAGATTGTTGTTGCATCAGTAAATCTACATTGATACCCCTCCGCCTTTACTATATTGTGTATTTCTACTTTCCTTTTCTTTCGAATTCTTTCCCTCTCTTGGTGTTTCAGCTAAAATAAGGTTGTAAAGTTTAATGGTTGTTTTGTATATGTAGATGAATTGTATGGTGTTCTGTTTTATTGGATGCTGCTCTTTGAAATATTTGTGTCTTAATGTCCTTGAATTGATGTCTCTTTATTACCATGAGAGTGTGGCAATTCTGATATGAGAGCATTGTAATTTATCTATGTTTATGAGTTTTCTCCCTTCATTTATCATTTCTTGAAACCCATGTATTATACATTTCATCTAAAGCCTGGTTAGCTAGAGTGTCTTGTAGTTTATTCATTTTCCTCATAATGGGGTATATCAATGGTTGTCTAGCTACTAGAATATGAGGAATCTCATTCTATGCCCCATGTTTTGTATCATATCTCTTCCATCATATTTTTTAGGAGCACTGATTTTATCTATAGAGTCAAATTCATGTAGTTTGTTTGTTACAGTGTCTACAAGACTTTGATTGCCTTAGCTTTTACCTATGTATTACTAGTCTACTCCAGCTATAGTGTCTATAAGCCTCTAGTATTGCCCTAGCCTGTGTATTAGTAGTCTGCTCCATCTCTGCTTCTTTTGTATAAAGTAGATCAGCCTAACACAGAAGCCTCTGCTATTTCCATAATCTTTCTATCACTTTTTTTTAGAATATTTCATCTTTCTATCAATTTGACTTCCCCAATACTCTCTTCTTGATATTGGTTCTGTTTTACAATCATAATTTTGATCATTTTCCATGCCCTAATCTGTAGCACTGCATGTAATTAAGAAAAATAATTTATCTTCCGTTGTTTGTACAAGAACGTAGATTTATGTGGACGAACAACTGTCATTATCATACTTTTTGTGAGAAGAAGATAGGCTCATAAAGAGCAGAGAAACTAATGCTAACTGTGATAGTTTCTGCTCGTGTATTACGTCTCTTGTACTTTTCAATTGTTGTATTAGTATAGCTGTAATGAACCTTGATAATGCTAATTGACTTTTTTTGTGTTCTGAAATTTTATACTTTCATAGCACCATACAGTAGTACTAGTAGTGTGCAGCAACAATAACCATATCTAACCCTCTTCCTAATTACATTTTGAACTTGCTGCATAACATGATTGGTATTCACATTTTGTCCTTAAAAATTCTTCTTGTTCCTGGCCATCCAGATATTGTAAATAGTAGCTCCGTACATGGCTTCCATAACCTCCTTCTTGAATCTATTGCAGTTCTTCACTCTAATCTGCAATAATGCACCATCCACACATCTGTTCTGTACTCTGAACTCAATCCAGGTTTGTATTGCATCACATACTC
Source organism: Solanum lignicaule (assembly GCA_029582545.1). Classification (NCBI taxonomy): domain Eukaryota; kingdom Viridiplantae; phylum Streptophyta; class Magnoliopsida; order Solanales; family Solanaceae; genus Solanum; species Solanum lignicaule. The sequence goes on from JAJOOF010000858.1 coordinate 25,443, forward strand.
TCTTCAGCCAGTGACATTTAGAGAAGATATGTGTTACATTCTTTAGCCAGTTCCCATCACACAAAACACAAGTATTATTATCACACGATATGCCCATTCTCACCAGTCTCTCCTTAGTTAGCAGTTTGCCACGAACAACTAGTCATTGTATAAACCTATGTTGGTAATGCAATCCTATTCCATATCAGTTCAATAGTTGGGAGCACTGGTGCATCACCTATTATGTCCACATAATCCCTGGATATTGATAATTTCCTACTAGCAGTTAGACAATAATTGTTTTCATTAGTGAGCCATACTCTGTTTTAGTTTGTGCAGTTGTTTTCAGTACAATTACTTGTTATCAAACTAATACACTTGTTTTTTTTACAGCTCAAGAATTTCAAAGTGAAGAATTTATCATTCAAGAAAGTAAGGAGCAAGTTGAAGTTCACAAGGATTTTAAAAGACTATCTTATGTATTAAGCACTTTTAAATATAGCTAAGAAAAAATAATCTTTTGTCGGCTAACATATTACAAGTTACTTAAAATATACAGCTACTGCTAACCTTATATAGATAAATAAGCTAAGCCTACTTCTACAAAATTCATGTAGGTGTACGACTCGACACAAAAGGTTGCGTTTCTTGTATGGAGTACTACTGTTATAAACTACAAGTACGAACATGTGACAAATCCATATTATTATTGTGCGGGAGATTGTTGCAGCATTTTGTTGTGGACATATACATTAAGATAGAAACAACAAGACTTGAATATCATAGATTCGAGTAATCAAATTATCGAAGGGAGAGACTATAATGTATTGTTGATAGTGCAAGTGCCGGTGAATATAGAGGAGACAAGGTAGGACAAAGGGTATTAATACCAGGATCATTTATTGGAGGACCTAGGGATATGAGGCGACGGTATATGGATGCGATGGCTTTGGTTCAAGAGTATGGAAGACCAAATCTATTCATCACCATGAAATGTAACCCATATTGGGTTGAGATTTAGGAAGAATTGCGTCCAGGACAACTATCTCAACACATAACTAATTTGGTTATGAGAGTGTTTCGAGCTAAATTGCAAGACTTGAAAGATCAAATTTTCAAGAAAGAAATATTCAGACCTATTGCAGCACATGTTTTTGTGGTAGAATTTCAGAAGAGAGGCTTACCAACATATACAACTACTTCTAATATTTAAAGAAGGTAATAAGATACGATCAACAGATGAGTATGATAGATATATTAGTGCAGAAATCCTTAATAATGTCACACATCCAGAATTAAAGGCATTAGTTATCAGGTATATAATGCATGGACCTTGCAGGGAGAAACGTAAGATGAGCCCATGTATGAAAGATGGACAGTGTAAATTTCACTACTCCCAAACATTCGATGAGAAAAAAATACAAGGAAAGGATGGATATCTGATTTACAAAAGAAGTGATGATGGGAAAACAACTGAGGTCCGTGGAATAAAGCTGAATAACCAATGGGTTGTACCTTATAACCCATATTTGTTGATGAGATATAACTACCACATTAATGTTGAAGACTGCTCAGGAGTTAAAGCGATAAAGTATATTTACAAATATATATATATATATATATATATATAAAGGCCACGATAAATGTGTCATATATGTAGAAACTGACGACGGGGAAAAATTCATTTATGAAATCAGAAGCTTCCAAGAAGCAACGTTGGATGTCACCACCAGAAGCAATGTGGAGAATATATGAGTTTATCCTAACCGAAATGCAACCAATAGTTATCAACCTACAATTACATCTTCCAGGCAAACAAGTTGGTATTTTATAATTTTTTGACAAATAACATAGATATTAAAATATTGAAATAGAGAAAGTACAAGACTTTATATAATTCTTACTAAACAATATGTAGTGCGATACTGGAAGAAGCAAAATCTACAAACTATCGTGGGATCAGACTTTGTAAACCAAACTATGCTTACAGAGTACTTTAGGATGTGCTCTATAGACATTGAGGCTCACAATTATCTTTATCGAGAATTCCCAGAGCATTATGTATGGAACTCCCAATACAAAATATGGACAAAAAAAAATCGCGCACAGTCATTGGCCGCATAAATATTGGTAAGACAATTACAATTAAAGTCCATCTTCCTTAATCTCACAAAATGAATATACTAAATTAATCGACTAAATATTGCAGGCATTTGCAGCAAATCCTAGAGAAGAAGAAAGGTATTATGAAAGACTATTATTGAATCACGTAAGAGGGGCCACTCCATTTGAAAACTTAGTCGCGGTTAATGGAAAGCAATGTCAAACTTTTAAAGAGGCAGCCAAAGAAAGAGGGTCATTAGAATCAGATAACATCATTTAAGAATGTTTACGAGAGGCTGTTGATGAGTCCACAAATTGGAATCATTTAGGGCTTTATTTTAATAGAAATAGTGTCCTCAAATGCTCATTTTATCTTAATATCTGATGAAAACTCTTAAATTTCAGGTATTTGAAGCTTTAGAGGAAGCATGGACACTTATGCGCAAAAAGGAACAAAAAGGCTGAAAAGAAGGTAAAATCTGAACCATAAGCTTCGCCAACCACACTTGGCTAATCGCCGAAAGGACACACACTGTCCTTTGTTCCAGTACGCGAAGCCCTGAAGGAAGTGGATCAAAAGGCGATGAAAGAAGCAGTCGGTGTGTCGCCGATCAGTTCTGTGAACCAGAGATATACTCCCCAATGATCCAGGACACAAACACATTGAAGGCAAAGCACAAAAGGAGATGAACCACAAGAAGGGCGAATCGCCGAGTCATTCGGCAATCACGACTAACCTCGCCGAACAATCCGCTGCAGCACAGTTTTTTTTTAAAACTATACATACTCATTGAGAGTTATAGCTTAGTATCATATTTTTAGTGTGAGAAACAATTATTATAATTTTAGTACTTTTTATTTTTGCTTTGAGTTTGGGAGGGTTTTGAAAACTTGAAGAAAAAGAGGGTTTCATCTCCAAGGATTTGGACTTGGGTTTTTTGATTTCTTCATTCTTGGCCTGTAACAAGACTTAAATCTTCATACCCATTTGAATGCAAGCTCATTTAGGTATAAATTTCTATCTCTTGATGTGTGGCTAAACACCTCCATTCTTGGGGTGTGATTTAGTGAATATGGGTTAATATTGTTGTTGGGTCTTGATTGTTGATAGATTAAATGTAGTTTTATGGTGATTTCACATAGTAGTTGTGGTTGAATTTAATGGGTTTGTAGTTGCAAATACAAGTCCACCCATGTGTTTTCTGCTTGCGAGAGAGAGAGATCGTGAACCAAGACTGCTAGACTGATGGCCTAAGGAGTGGGTCGACATGAGGTTCAGCCTGAGAGGGTGAGCCCTAGTCCCATATCCTAACACTCAGCATGAGAGAGTGAGTGGGGTAAGGCGTAGGCTGGTCTTCATGTGGAAAATGGGTGTCCGAGAGGAACCCATTTAAAACGGGGTAAGTTGCTCGAGAGAGAATTTATTCCCACGTATAGCTTAGCTTAGTCACTATTACTCTATAAATTATCTATCAAAAGCATGTACCCAATAATTTAGACTAACCCATATGCTGTCGACATCCCAAGAATCGCCCTCTCATTTTTTAGATTTTCTTGTTGATTTCGCTAATTTTAGCTTACTTGTGACAAAACCCCAAAATCGATATTTGACACTTTTGTGTCTCCCCCTTTCATTTATAATGTTTTTGATCATTAATATCTTTAGCTACGACTAGTTAGAACTAAATTTTATTTTTCTATATATTCTCATAACCACTCACTTGGGACGATCCTAACCCTCGGTTGGGTTACTGTATTATCGATGATCGTAGACACTTGAATCGGAAGTAGTTCGTTGGTCACGATAAGCATCAAAATGGCACCGCTGCAGGGGAGTGGTGTTACTTGAGAATTCCTAGATTAGTAGAATTGTTTTGTTCTTATTAGTTGTAGTCTACTTACCTAATTTTTAGTTTTGTTTGTTTGTTGTGTGAATATTTCAGAAAGCATGAGTGTTAATGGTAGCAATGATAGCCAGGTAGGCCACCAAGACGACATCGAAAATCTCAACGATGTCCAAAAACCTAACATCAATGGCCCCCATCTCATGGGTGGTGTTGGAGCCATCCGTTTACCCCAGCCGAGGGAAATGCAGTGTTTCACATAACGAGCACCATGTTGCAAATTTTGCAACTGAAGAGACTTTTCAGCGGACTGGCTCATGAGGATCCTCACGAGCATCTTCGAAACTTTGTAGATGTGTGTGGACCATTCTCGTTCAAAAACATCTCCCAGGATTCGGTCTGGTTAAGGTTATTCCCTTCTCGTTGATGGGAGAGGCTTGCAAGTGGCTAGTCGAGCTACCACTTGAATCCATCACTTCTTGGGAGGAGTTGGTGACCGCATTTCAAGTGCAATTTTTCCCTCCCTCTAAGATGATGTCGCTGCGGGACATCATCCAGAGCTTTAAACGTCTAGAAAATGAGCCTCTGCATGAAACTCGGCTAAGGTTCAAAAAGTTGGTGTTACAATGCCCAACCTATGGTTTGCCAGACAACGTGCTACTTCAATACTTTTACCAGAGTTTAGATTCGGTAAACAAAGGTGTAGCTGACCAACTCTCCCTAGGAGGCTTAATGCAACAACCGTATATAGTAGCAGCCCATCTTTTAGATTGTATGACAACAATCAAAAGAGCATAGTACACCCGTGAGGACTAAATTTCCCCTCTCACTTTCAAGCTATCCAAGAAGCAGATTGAAAAAGACAATGAGAGAGACCAGAACATGGCCAAAATCATGACGCAGCTTGATATTCTATCAAAAAACGTCATGGGGGCTGGTGACCGTGGTGTCAATGATGTGGGGGTCAGGGGTGCTAATCATGAGGAGATGAAGTTTGAAGCCTTGTATAACGAGTAGGTAAATTTTCTAGCCAACCAAGGCGGTGGCTACCGCTCAAATTACCCAAGGCAAGGTGGTAACCAAGGTTGGGCTAAAGACGAAGGTTGGAAGGATCGGGATCGTGAATGGAGGGACCGTAATCCAAATTGGAAGGATGGGGAGAAGGACAGATACGTGCCTCCCCATGAGCGCCAGAAGCCAAAGGATTCGAACGGTGGTAGGTCTGAGGATATGCACTCGCGCATCCTCAACAAAGTCGAAGGGTCAGACAAAATGCTAAAAGGCATGAAAGAAGATGTGTCTACCCTTAGCCAGATCGTCACCTCTCATTCAGTTTCAATCAAACAGTTGGAGACGCAGATGGGTCATATCTCTTCTCACCTAAATTCAAGACAACCAGGGGGTTTGCCGAGTAATACCATGGATAACCCCAAGAATGAGGTTTAAAGGTGAACTTGTGTCGTGCCACGACGTTAACTAAGGCGTTGTTTGGGAGGCAACCCAAAACCATTTATTGCTTTCTTTTGCTTTGATAAAATAATGGTGTGTTGATTATGCAGATGAAAGTGTTGAGAGTGAACGAAAAGTGCAAATTCGCGAGCTATAGATCTATTCGGCAAGTCGCCGAAGGGATTGGTGAATTCAATCTTATTCACCATTTTACTCAAGACATTGTCAACATTAGAGTCTGTAAAACTCAGCGAGCTTTGGAAATTAGAAGGTTTAAAAGTTTTAACTTCATTCACTTTCCCTCACTTTTCATCTGTCCAAACTCACACATGCACTCTAGTTTTTATATTTCTTGCACTTTTGGAGTATTTTGGTTCATTGATTTATGCGTGAATTTGGATTACATTACCGCCTAGCTTCTCGGTAGCATTTCAATCAGCACAAAAAATTAGCTTCTTAATACCCATAATTATTTGTTTAGCATTGTACTCATTTACATACTCTTTGACATTGTTAAAATCTGTTGAACCTCCCCGATTGGATAGAATTAGTTAAGTGTCGATTGTTATTCGATAGTTTTGCTTAAACTGTGAAATCTTTCTCTCCAATGTATCTAGTTGAGTTAATGTGTGATGGGTGGTATTCGTATGTTATGGGTCTTCGTTAAATTTGTGCTTAAATTGTGTTTTTGGGGGTTGCGGGGCTGATTTCAAAAAGTTGGGTCAAAAGTAGGCACGATAAGTGATTCAGGGAGCTGTGAAGAGCTCACCGAAACACTCCGCGGATCGCCTAAATACCCCATTTTGCCATTACTATCATGCTTCATTTGTTGTGGCTGCTGTAACTTTCGGTGAGGAGCACGGGATCGCCAAGTGCATTCGGCGAATCGCTAAATAATACCTTACTCGCCCTTTGTCTGCACCCCTAACTCTTTCCGCACTGTGACCTTCGGTGGATTGTCTATGGCTCGCCGAATGTATTCGGCAACATGCTGAATGGATTGTCTAGTCTTTCTGCAGAGGAAAGTCTTTGTTTTAGTTGTCGAATATGTTCTAACATTATCTCAAAGACATTGCAAGCATGGCAAGACCAAAAGTTCCAAGAAGAAACAGTCACCCAGACACATAAGAGCGTAACAGTTCAAAAGAACTGACAAGAGCGAGAGCACGGAAGCGAGTTCCAGTAGGAAGATTTACAGTGACCTTGTTGTCCCTTCATGGGCTCGAGGGTTTGTCAATGCGATACATACCTTCAAAGCAGCGCATGATTTGGATAACATGGTTGAGGCAAACATCACTACAGAAGCTAAAGTAGAGAAAAAAGAAAATAAGAACATGAAGCAGAATAACAACACTCTGGGCACTGAAGCCCAAACAGATGTAGCGACTGCTTAAACAAGATCCCTTCTTTACCTCCCTCTGTCTTTCGTTTAATTACATTCGTGATATTTTGTTAATTGTATTTGAGGACAAATTGCTTTTATTTGTGGTGGGGTGAGGCCCACACCTTTTGTGTGTTATTTGTGTTCGTGTTTTGTATATATATTTGGGCTGTTCTGTTTAAAATTGTGTTTTATTTTCTTTCTGTGGATGTTTGAGCTTATGGCTCATTTTATTTTAAATTGCAAAACGATTTTGACCCTTCTGAAAAATTTTCAGTTTAAAAAACTTTTCGCCACCTCTTGTGTTGAAAGTGGCTGTTCTTGTACAAATTGAATTCTCAGTTTTGATCAATACCGATGACTTGAATGGTGCTCTCAATTGAACCAACATGAATGTGCGGCTGCGACGAGACCAAATGAAGTTGCATAGACAATATATGAACTCTTTGCATCTCGTTGTGATTAGCCATTTATCGAATTGATTCTCTTGTAATGACCGTTGCACACTAGCGAAAGTGTGTGGTCTTGTTCGACTTAAGTGTCAATGCCTTGTGTGATGAGCTTACTTTGAACCTTGCATGAATAAACATAGAATTTACCCCGTTAGTCTGATTGATATAGTGAGGTGTGCTCTTGAAATGATCTTAGGCAACTTTTGAAGAGTGTGAGCCAAATTTGACATATACCTCTTTTGTGGCCTACCCGTGAGCATATGAAACTCTCTTGAACACCCTTTGAGCCTGACCTTTCTTTGGAAGAACCTTCATGAACCCTAGACCTTACTTGACCCACTACCTATAATCCTCTTGATTTGTGGTTTAGTGAATAGCCAACTTAGGGGGTGCGGTGAAAAGGAAAAGGAGAAGTTAAGAAATGCAAGAAAAGTTTCCCTTAACCCATGGTGTTGCGGAATAATGGAAACCCTCCATAAAAAAACTAAAAAAAGGGTTGTGGAATAAAAGTACAAAAGAAATTAGGCTTCCAAGCAATCCATGGAGGTGAATAAAAAAAAGACGAATTAGAAGCACTAGAAAAAGAATTGATAAAGGAAAAGAAGGGGATGCCTTTGAGAATACCACATCTCATGAGGACAAAGTCACTGAGCCTAACTGACCATACCTTTGCACTCAGCCCCATTACGAGCCTTAGAAAGGCCTTTTTGATCTTGAGTGAGCTGAACCGAAGATCGATTGGAAAATAAGGGCAAGCCTATGGGTGAAAACATGTATTGTGTTCCTCTTTTTGAGTGTGAGCGTTGCATCTGATTCCTGAACTTGAATTGATTAACCTCTATGTGTGAATATGGAATCATTCTTTACGTTAGGTCATTTATATACTTTTTGTTGAGCTTGAACTTGCCCAAGTAGCAAGTATTGCGAACATGAAAATCTTTGGTAATGGTGTGTCACAACTTGAATCTTTCAGTACACAATTGATCTTTGCATGATTAATTTGAGTCTTGTTTTGTATGTTCATGATTTAGTCTTGTGTAGCACTATTTGAGACATCCTATTTGAACTGCTGAACTTGAGTTTTACTTGAGGACAAACAAAAGTTTAAGTTGGGGGTATTGATGAGTCCACAAATTGGACTCATTTAGGGAATTATTTTAATAGAAATAGTGTCCTCAAATTCTCATTTTATCTTAATACCTGATGAAAACTCTTAAATTTCAGGTATTTGAATCTTTAGTGGAAGCATAGACACTTAGGCAGAAAAAGGAACAAAAAGGCTGAAAAGAACGTAAACGTTGAAGCCTGAGCTTCGCTAATCACACTTGGTGAATCGCCGAAGGGACGCACTCCACCCTTTGTTCCAGTACCCGAAGCCTTGAAGAAAGTGGATTAAAAGGAGATGAAAGGAGCAGTCGGTGTGTCGCCGATCAGTTCCGCGAAGCAGAGATATACCGCCCAATGATCCAGGACACAAACATGCTGAAGGCAAAGCACAAAAGGCGATAACCCGAAGAAGGGTGAATCGTCGAGTCATTCGGCGATTGCGACTAACCTCGCCGAACGATCCGCTGCAACACCATTTTAAAAAAAAAACTATAAATATTCATTGAGAGTTATAGCTTAGTATCATATTTTTAGTGTGAGAAACAATTAATATAATTCTAGTACTTTTTATTTTTGCTTTGAGTTTGGGAGGGTTTTGAAAACTTGAAAAAGAAGAGGGTTTCACCTCCAAAGATTTGGACTTGGGTGTCTTGATTTCTTCGTTCTTGGCCTGTAGCAAGACTTAAATATTCATACCCATTTGAATACAAGCTCATTTAGGTATAAATTTCTATCTCGTGATGTGTGGCTAAAAAACCCCATTCTTGGGGTATGACTTAGCGAATATGGGTTAATATTGTTGTTGGGTCTTGCTTGTTGATAGATTAAATGTAGTTTTATGGTGATTTCACCTAGTAGTTGTGGTTGAATTTAATGGGTTTGTAGTTGCAAATACAAGTCCACCCATGTATTTTCTGCTTGTTCGAGAGAGAGGTCATGAAACCAAGACTGCTAGACTACTGGCCTAAGGAGTGGGTCGACATGAGGTTCAGCCCGAGAGGGTGAGCCCTAGTCCCATATCCTAACACTCAGCTCGAGAGAGTGAGTGGGGTAAGGCGTACGCTGGTCTTCATGTGGAAAGTGGGTGTCTGAGAGGAACCCATTTGAAATGGAGTAAGTTGCCCTAGAGATAATTTGTTCCCACGTATAGCTTAGCTTAGTCACTATTACTCTATAAATTCTCAGTCGAAAGCATGTACCCAATAATTTAGATTAACCCGTATTCCGGTCACATCCTAAGAATCGCCCTCTCATTGTTAGATTTTCTTGTTGATTTCACTAATTTTAGCTTACTTGTGACAAAACCCCCAAATCGATATTTGACACTTTTGTGTCTCCCCTTTTAATTTAAAATGTTTTTAATCATTAATATCTTTAGCTACGACTATTTAGAACTAAATTTTATTTTTCTATAAATTCTCAAAACCACTCCCTTGGGACCATCCCGATCCTCGATTGGGTTACTATATTATTGACGATCGTAGACACTTGAATCGGAAGTAGTGTCGTTGGTCACGATAAGCATCAGCTGTCACCTTCAAGATGCCCACTGCTCTACGAAGTTTGTTCGCTATAATAGTAGTGCATTGCAACCCAATGGATGTGCGAAATCTCTGGGACACATATTACAGTGATATGTCCAAAGACTTTCGAAGGAAACATTCCAGCACAACTGAGGCACAACTCTAATGTACCCTGAAAAGTATTAATTATTACTTGGAAAGTATGGGACAAACTGTTGACAAATATGATATCCCACAAATCAAACAACAATTACAACAAACAGAACCACATGAATGTAGAGAAATAATGGAAGAGATGAATGTGAATGTGCCAGTTGAAGATGTTTCCGCCGAATCAAAATTGAATCAAGTACAAACCCAAGCTTTCAATACCATTATCAAAAGGGTCAACTCAGAAACACCAGGTTTGTTCTTTGTAGATGGGCCTGGGGAACCAGGAAGACTTTCCTGTATCGGGCATTCCTGGACAAGGTTAGATTAGAGGGTATGATAGCATTGGCATCTGCAACTAGTTGTGTGGTAGTGGCAATATTGCCTGGAGGCCGTGCATCATACTCAAGATTTGGCATACCCCTACAAGCAAATGAAACAACAATGACAAATATGTCAAAACAAGGTGGAGGTGCTAAACTAATTAGACTAGCCAAAATCATAATATGGGACGAAACACCCATGGCTAAGTGGCACATAATTGAAACACTCGACAAAAGCTTTCACGATATAATGGATAAAGATGCACCTTTTGGAGGTAAAGTCATGGTGTTTGGAGGCGACTTCCGTCAAGTTCTTCCTATTGTACAAAAATCTACATGTGCGGAGATGGTAGATGCAAGTTTGGTGAGGTCGTATTTATGGCCTTTAATGGAAAAGATACAAGTTTTTACAAATATGCGAGCAAGAGCTGATACAAGTTTCAGTTAGTTCTTGCTTCGTATTGGTAACAGAGAAGAAAACACAATTAGAGAAAATTTAATAACACTTCCAGAACAAATGATTGCCCAATTAAGTCAAGATAGTAATCCAGAAGAATCCTTGGTCAGGGAAATATTTCCATCGCTTCAGGATAATTATAAATCAGCAGAGTATATACCAGAACGGGCAATCTTAGCAAGTAGAAATGAATTTGTAGATAACCTGAATGAATTGATGATTGAAAAATTCCCAGGAGAAACAAAAACATACATCAACTTTGACTCAGCGGAATATGATACCAACAACTACTATCAAGAAAAATACCTCAACACCTTAACACCAAATGGACTACCGCCACATAGGTACATTATCACATACATCAAAACTTACACATATGTCTTATTATTATGTTAGCTCATAACACAAATGAAAATTAAACAATTGTCCAATCACTAATACATATTTATTGATGAATGCTTACATTGTATATCTTAGGTTAGGACTCAAAAAATATAATGATGTTGAGAAATCTGGACCACTCAAATGGTTTGTGCAATGGTACGCGATTGATTTGTAGGGGTTTCGACAAGAATGTCATACATGCCAAAATAAGAACAGGTGAATATGCCACAAAGCAAGTGTTTATTCCAAGAATACAAGTATCACCACCCGAGATTGAAGGATATCCTTTCAAATTTATTCGGAAACAATTTCCAATACGTTTATGCTTTGCAATGACGATATATAAGGCACAAGGTTAAACAATACCAAATGTTGGATTGTACCTACCACAACATGTTTTCTCCCATGGTCAACTGTACGTAGCATTGTCCAGAGGAATATCTATGTCGAAAACAAAACTATTGGTAATGACTGAACAACCAGAGCGGCACCCGGGGACATACACAAGAAATATTGTCTACAAGGAAGTTCTGGGAGAGATTTGATTACTAAATAAGACATTACCTTTGTGTGTATTACAGTATGCAAATATACATTACAATTATTAAATACTATTGAATAGGGGATATGCTGTTCAGGACAGAACATAACTAATTCGCCAAAGCGTTAATTCATCCACAATTGTTTACCAACAAATATCGTACTAAAACATTAATAGTACGACACTCGACTGTACATGTCATACAACAACAAGCAAGTTCTGTTTCTGGTTGCTAAAGATGGCGTTATAAATACTGAATTACAGAGCGATATTATGTAATATTGTAATGTAGATTAACCAAAATCTTTTGCGTGTATATGGATCTAAATACTTGGTATGCATGTGCACCACCCGTGCACATCACGTTACCATACTCCTTTCACACTCAACACAATCCTCAGAAATAGACATGACTTCCAAGTCTCGCATTGTAAACATTCACCAGCAAGTATCCCCAGACAGACGCAGCTACTCGCTATCCCATCATTAAAACAGACGAGCGTAGATTCTACCACAAACAAATAACCAATATCATAACAAATATCCAACATCAGCAAAAAACAAATAGGTCTGCCCAGTTATATTCTCTATAACCTGTTACAGTCTTAGTATAACACACAGTCCTACTAGGCTTTGAAAAATTAAATTCACGACATCAGCTACAAGACAAGATGAAGACTACACCTTGCAGTGTGAATAAAACTTGACAAAAGTAGTAGACATCCAATTATATGTGATAGGTCGTGAATTGACCATTGATGGTTTTTCTGTCGGATTTCATGCTTCCAAATAACCAAAAAGTCTATTTATGAGTTTATTAGGAGTATTCCAGGTGAGGACCTATAGAAAAGGGTTCACAAGGAAAAGATACAAAATGGAGCTAAACACGCGAGTTCGGGGTACAAGTAAAAGGCCAGGTACTTCCCACTTGCAAAAGAAGAGCCACACCTGCAACCCAACATCTGCAAAATAGTCCCACACGCATACAAGTCGACCACTCTGGCTAACACGGTGAAGCCCAAAGCTGGTTGTGCCAAATATAGTACAAATACATTTTTATACATGTATCAATCTCGATATGCGGCAACCACGTGCAATGCACGTACGGTAAATCTAGTATATATATATATATATATATATATATATATATATAAGTGTCTACAGTTCAAAAATCTATTATTTCACTAACAATTTTAACTTCGATTTCAGTTTTGCTGTTTTTTTTTTTGTACATAATCAAAGTTGTTACATTTTTGTTGCAATACCAGAAGCTAAAAACATCAAACAAAAAGAGCTTAAACCATACATGAGTCTCTCCCATCCAAAAACCCCACCATGCGTGTTCCCAGAGAAGTATGCCAGAATTCCTGATAACAGCTTCATTCTAGAGAATGAAGCTGCCAAAAAAGTGACAGACATTCTCACAGAAACCACTTCACCACGAACTCTTCTAGGAAATTCTCATAGCTTGCGGCCTGTGAGACACTGTCATGAAGGATATATCACCTAATATTGATGCATCCCTCATGATTCAACAAATTATTCTAGTATAAAACTTGGAACCAGAAACTAACAAAGATACTCCGGAAAAAATCCCAACATACTAGAATATAAAGAATATAAAGGGGGAATTTCCCTTAATATCTTCTTGATGAACCAACATTTCAATATTCCGATAGATGTTATGATAATGACAAACGTGAACAAGCTTCACAAGTTTGTTCAAGCATTGAGTTGAAAATAATGGGAAAACATAAATCCTTATGACAAGTAAAGACGCCTAAATAAGGAAAAGAAAGCGCAGAAGAATCCTTATAGGGAAAGGAAATTTTTTTTAAAAAAAATCTAATTACTTTTTTTGTAGGATTCAACTAGGGTTTAATCGTCCCTTATAAAAGGATCTATTGGCAAAGAGAAAGATAGTTTTTTTCAATCTACAAATCTAGAAAATTTGTGGAATGAACTCGTGTGGTGCTAAAGTGAAAGATGAGAGAAGAAAGAAGAAATGGAGTTACGTTTTCTTTTTAAAGCTTAGTTTGCATTGTTTCATTATAGAATCAGTTTTTAGGAATGATTGTTCTAAGTGTGAAAAATAATTTGTGAGGTTTGTAAAAAGAAGTGGGTATGAATTCTTGGAGTGAAGAGTGCACAACTATCGTTAGTTAGTGTAAGTAACAAGAAGTGGGTATTTCTTCTTGGAGAGTGAGTAGTGTATAGGATTATAGTTAATCGGGGAATAGTTTGAGTGAACTTTTGAGTTGAGGTACTACAACTAGTCTCTTTGATTATTTAGTTGTAATCTAAAGTTTCTCTTTGATTATAGTGAAGTTGTGGTGTGGTTTTTCTTCCCTTAAGCAAGGAGTATTTCAAGGATAAACTTGTTATTTTATTTATTGCATTTATTCTCTGCAACATTTAAAAAAGAACCTGGTCAGGTTCTTATTTAGGTGGTTAAGGTTTCTTGAATTTGTATAGAACAAGTTTTTCAATAAAAAAAGTTTACACGTTGAAGAAGATCAAAGTCTGCACCACCAACTGCTCAAGAAGGAGCATCTCAAACAAGGACCCCACTATTCAACAGAAAATACTATGAATGGTGGAAAAATAGAATGATGGATCATCTTGTAGGAGAATATCCCAATCTGTGCGGAGTTATTCTAGATGGTCCCACCATTTGCATGAAAAATGGTATAGATGGAATTACTTAGGTTCCAAAGCTGGAAAGGAATGGGATGTTATTGATAAACTAGTTATTAAGAACAATATGAAGGCCAAGAAGATCCTAATATCTGTAATAGGTCTGGATGAGCACAACTGAATCTCTTCAATGTCCAAATGAAAAAGTAATATGGGAAACTTTGAAGACAACCCACGAGGGAAAAACACAAGTCAAGAAATAAAAATTGATAAAAAAGACAGATTCAGTTGTTCTGAATGATAGACGGTGAAACAATTTAAGACATGCATAAAAATTTCACGACTATCATCAATGAAATCTACCCATCAGGAGAAGTGATTACAAATGGAAAGGCAGTTAGAAATTTTTTGAGTGTTATTCCTTAATCTTGGGAAAGCAAAGTGGAAGAAATTACTGAAGCACATCATCTTGATACTCTAACCATGGATGAACTTATAGGAAATCTCATAACTTATGAACTCAAGAAGAATCAAGAAAACTAAATTGGAGAAAAGAGTAAAGAGAAGAACCTGCTTTTCAAGGAAACAACACTGGATGACTTCGAGGAAGAGAACATTGCCCTGATGACTAAAAGGTTCTCGAGAATGCTGAAGAGAGGTCAGATGAATCAACGGAGAAACTTTAAGATTATGACAGAGAAAGACATAAGATATCATGTATGTCAGAAATGGGTAAGCCCATATTACTTCATCAAGTTCTATCCTTTATGGGTGTGGAACATAAGAAAAAGAATATAGAGAAATCAAAAGAGACTAGAGGTGATCATTTCATTTCCACAAGCAGTAGGATGACAAATTAAGAAGTAGATCTCTCTGTTAAAAAGTTTTTTGTTACATTGGGTAGCTCATCAGAAGACGAATCTGAGGAAGGAGAATTTGAAAATCCATCCCTACTTGCAATAGAGGGACAAAAAAATATGGCTTCCTTGCACTAATGACCATTACTGAATGTGATGAGAAAAAAAACATAAGTCAATTAAAAGAGACAATCATGGTGCTAACGGCATGAACTGATTTTGAGGAAGAAGAGGAAGATGGCAAGCAATCTAGGTAAGATTTGATCTTATCAAAGAAAATCTTTATCTTTACTCAAAAATAAATTTTGGGTGTCTAATTTGGACTCTTATGGGTGTATATCAATCAACCTGCAATAGAAATGAACAGATGATGGAAGAATATGCATCCTTAAGAGAAGAAAATGAGATTCTTGAAAAATTAAACCACATTCTTTAGGAGAAAATTAACAAGCTAAATTCCCCCAGTAATGAGAAAATAATTCAAAATATTGCTCACATGGCTCTAGAGGATAAAATAAAAGAGCTCAATACTGAAATATATTCTGCGACTAAAAGAAATGAAGATCTTCACAAAGAATTGCACGAGATTAGGATTGAATTAGAAAACAAAAGGAGATGGCCAAAGTCCGCCATAATGCTTGATAATATCAAAAAGGGTCAATCCTCTACTAAACATGGAACAAGGTTTAATAAGAAGCATGATTAAATTGATTACCCTAAAGTAGCTTCTTTGTGCTCTCATTGTGGCCAATCTGGACATAATAGCCTTATATGGAAAAGGAAATTTCTGCCTTTTACAAGAACTATAGCTGTTTGGAAAAAACTTTTTGACAAGGGATCATTAACTAGTTCCCAAATTCAAGGCCTTACCTAAGCGGGCCATGATAAATTTGATTTATCCTTTCACTAACAAAAAGGGACCCAAGTGGATCTTGGTACCCAAAACTAATCTTTGACTGATTGTGCAGGAACCATTTGGAGGAAGGCTGTAGAAAGGATATCTGGACAGCTTATGCTCCTAACACATAACATGCGATAAAAATAACTACCTCCCACTGAGTGATTTCCAAGGCGAAAGTGTAGCCTTTGGAAACGGAAAGACTAGAGAAATCAAGGGAATTGGAAAACTAGGGCCTACTCACTCTCAAGCAATAAACAATGTGTACTATGTTGACGGTCTGCAACACAATCTTTAAGTGTGTCTGAAATGTGTGACAAAGAAAACAATGTACTATTTACCTCAACCGAATGTAGACTGACAAAATCAATCACATGAAACCTATTTTTATGAGACCTAAGAGGCAATCCCTCAAGTGTTTGAGTGCATCTTCAGACAGATCTCTACTATGACACAAAAGATTAGAACATCCTAGTTTTTAAGTAATG
The DNA here is from genome assembly GCA_029582545.1 of Solanum lignicaule. NCBI lineage: Eukaryota > Viridiplantae > Streptophyta > Magnoliopsida > Solanales > Solanaceae > Solanum > Solanum lignicaule. The sequence continues at coordinate 42,016 of JAJOOF010000858.1, forward strand.
AATAAAGTTGTATTGAAGGACCTAGTAGAAGGGATGCCTACTCAATGATTCAATGAAGAACGGGTCTGTGGTGCATTTGCACAAGGAAAGCATGTAAAGTCAACTTTTAAACCAAAGGTGATGGTAAGCACAATGAAACGTCTATAACTTCTTCACATGGATTATGTGGAACAATGTGAATTCTAAGTTGATGAGGAAAAAGGTATGCCATTGTTTTTGTAGATGTTAACACTATATTCACATGGACTCTATTCCTGTCCTCAAAAGATGAAGCATTCGACATGTTTGAAGTCTCTATTAGAAATTGCTGCAAAATAAATTAAAATGTGAACTATCTAGCATCGACTCAGATCATGCAATAGAATTCGAAAACTAATTTTTTTTGAAATTTTGTGCCAAAAATGGTGTAGATCATAACCTTTCTGCACCAAGAACAACACAAAAAATGGCATGATTGAGTGTAAAGACAGAACTTTGGAAGAGTTTGTGCTAACCATGTTGATAAGCTAGCAATCTACAAAAGTTCTATTGAGTAGAGGCTGTAAATACCGCCTGCTACCTAGTAAACAGATGTATGAATCAATTAATAATAAACAAAATACACTATGAACTACTCAAAGGTAGAAAAATAAACCTGGCATATCTCAGAGCTTTTGGATGTTTTTGTTATGTACACAACAATGGCAAGGATGCATTAGGAAAGTTTGATTCTAAAAGCGACGAGGGAATATTTCTTGGATATTCATCAGGCAATAAATATTATAAAGTCCTTAACAAAAGTACAAATCATGTTGAACAAAGTACACATATTATATTTTACAAAGCAAATCACATGGCTAATAAATATTTCTAGGTTTGTTTCATATATATATAGGATTGGCAGAAAAGGCACACAACATTGGAAATGGATCTGATAATGATGAAGAAGTGGTTCCTTCCGAAGAATCTATTCAAGAACCTACATTTGAAGTACATGCGGCACAACATGTTGCAAGAAACAACAATTCAAAGTAACCAGGTTCATTTTCTCTGGGAAATGCACCATATGTTGAAACAAGTAACTAGAAATACAAAAGTTCTCATAAGTTCAAAAAATTCTCACTCCTCTTGATTAACGGATTCACACTAGGTCCCAATTGAGGACATTGTGTGCATTCTCAACATACTTATCCCTGAAAGAACATCAAGGAAGCACTTATTGATGCAAATAGGATTGTTGCCATGCAGAAGGAACTGAATCAGTTTGAAAAAAGCAAAGTGAAGAACTTGGTTCCTTGACCTTCGAATAAAACTGTTATTGGAACTAGATGGGTGATTAGGAATAAACTTGACGATTAGGGAAAAATCATTATAAACAAAGCTAGACTAGTAGTGCAAGGATACAATCAAGAAGAGGTAACCCTTGTTGACTGCTCCTGCCTACTTGATGACTATCTTGCTCCTGAGTCGTTCCTCCGTGCACCTGGTCCTATGGCACAAGTGCTTGCTGATCTTAATGCGGCAAGGGGTAAGAATAGGGTGCTTCAAGATGAAGTTTATACTCTATGGGCTACTCTTGAGGAATCTCAAGGGGAAGTTGCCAAACTGAAGGACTAGTTGCTTCTCGGGTTGGAACTAATGTATACCAAGAATTATTGAAATTACATAGGGATTCTTGATTGCTGCTGAGCTAACTATATCGCAAAGACGAATCTCTTTGTTTAATAAAATCCAACAACTTTATAGAAAAGGTTCTTTATAGGGAAAGGAAAGTGTTTTAAAGAAAAAAATAACTACTTTTCTTCTAGGATTAAACTAGGGCTTAATTATCCCTTATAAAAGGATCGATTGACAAAGAGGAACACATTTTTGCAATAAAAAAATAAAGAGAACTTTGTGGCAAGAACTCATCCGGTGCTAAAGTGAAAGGGCAGAAGAAAGAAGAACTTGAGTTAGGTTTTCTTTCTAATATTTAGTTTGCATTGTTTCATTTTGCAATCATTGTTTAGGAATAATTGTTCTAAGTGTAACAAAGAATTTGATAGGTTTGTAATAAGAAGTCGGTTTGGCTTCTTGGAGAGAAGAGTGCACAACTATAGTTGTTTACTTTAAGTAACAAGAAGTGGGTTTGGCTTCTTGGAGAGTGGAGTATATACTACAATCGTGGAACAATTTGAGTGAACTGCTGAGGTGAGGTACTAGAATTTTTCCCTTTTATTATTGAGTTGTAACCTAAAGTTTCTCTTTGATTATAGTGAACTTGTGGCATGGCTTTTCTTCCATTAAGCAAGGAGGGTTTCCACGATGAACTTGTTGTTCTGTTTAGTGTGTTTAATCTTTTCAACGTTTAAACAAAAACCTCATTATTGTTTAGGTAGTTAAAGTTTCTTCAAATAGTAGGCTTATTTTTTTAATTTTGGTGCTTGTATATATGTATCTCTCTAATTAAGGGTCTATAGTCAAATATCTGTTATATCATTTACAATTTTCACTTCGATTTTATTTTTGTTGCTTTCTTTTTCTTTTTTTGTTTTATGGAATGAAGGGTGTAGCATTTTTGTTGCAATGCTAGAAGCTAAAAACTTCAAAAAAAAAAGGAGTAAGAATCATACAAGAGTCACTCCCATCCAAAACACCCAACATGTGTATTTTGAGGGAAGTATGATAAATATCATGATAACATGTTTATTCTAGAAGCTACCAAAAAAGTGTTGGACATTCTAACGGAAAATACTTCACCATGAACTCTTGTAGGAAATTATCATAGCTTGAGGCATGTCAGACACTATCATTAAGAATATTTCACTCGATATAGATGTACCTATCAAATAGTTCTTCTTTTATAAAACTAGAATCAAGAAACTAACAAAGATACACCCGAAGAACAACCAATATACTAGAATATAGAAGAATATAAAGGGGAAATTTCTCTTAATCTCTTTTCTAAAAAGAAGAAGACTCCAATTATTGTTAGGTAATATAATGGGGGTTATGATAATGGAGAATAACAGTCAATTTTCAATAAGTGGCCACTCAATGCTATTGAATGAGCCCTAACTGTCTTGAAGGGATTGGATTAGGAATAGTGGAACATTAATAGTCATTCAAGAATTGGAATCAATTATCTCATAATTTTAATTGAAGATATAAAGAACAAGACATATTCATTAGAAAAATACTGAACAGAAGAAAACTCAAGTTGCCAGACCCAAAAACAACATGTGACCACACGAAAACTTCACAGTGAGCAACTTGTAAACTACACGGGGTGTAAGCCACAACCTGCTGAGGAAATGATATCATAGCCTGCCTGTTTCTCTACAAGCGCATAAGCAGTACCAGAGCTTATTCTGGGACAATGTTGTATGTTCAAGATCTTAAGCTCCTTAACCAAATCGTGTAAGAAGGGTAAGCTATTGTTCGACACCAAAGGGCAACTTTATAGTGAGAGGATCCAAAAATGGAGCAGTATAGCGCTGACCAATGTTTTAATACAATAATCAGTGATTCCATAATTGGGAACATCCAGTTCATTATGAAACCAACAATAGTTTGAATTTTTTACTATGGTTGCATCCATAACATGTCTGCAACCATCTTTGATCAGAGACTTCAGAGATCTCCAGTGCCGCTCTATTATGGCTGAAATTGATTTGCACGATACCAAAGGGCAACCATACAGTGAGAGGATCCACAAATTGAGTGGTTTAGCATTTACTAAAGCTATAATCCCATAATCGGTGATTCCATACTTGGAAACATGAGTTCATTAATCAAGCAGATAGATTTTGAAATTTCTACTAAGGTTGCATCAGTAACAAGTCTCGAACCATTTACCATTAAAGAGTTTAGAGATCCCCTGTGCAACAAAACTATTGTTCAAATTAATTTGTCTATAATATTGACACACCCGCTTATATTCACTTCCACAAAATTATTGGACATACATCATTGAACAAGACGGAAGATACCCTTGTCAATTATATCAAGAAGCCGGTTCAACTCTATATAAGGTAGTTTGTGACACAGTCTACATACTACATCAATGGTAGCATTGCTTACTCAAGGACAATTGCAAATAGTCGAGGATACTAGTGAGTTGCAACAAGGACCAACCAAAGGGAGTTCATGGTTTACATCTTTAATACCAAAGTAGTTCACTAAGGAACTATTCTTGAGTTTCATACTATGGTTCAAAAGTATATCGAAAAACCTAGCCTGGGTAATTTGGTGGCATTCCTTTAACTGGATGCTCTGAAGTGAGACTGAAGCTTTGGCATAACCAATCAGTTAACCATCTGAAAGGACATTACTTTTTTGGACGCAAAACAGCTTCAACTTTGGAAAACACTCAAAGATAACTTGAAGACCCGAATACTTTCTTTCTTTCACCGATCATGTGATGGGAGCATCCACTATCCACAAACCAAACATTAGTCTTGTAATCTATGGTGGTAGAGCGAGCCAGGAAAAGCACGTTTTCTTCCTCCTCTTCCTCGGCATAACTAGCTTGATCATTTTTATACCAACAGTTAGCTTCTATATGGCCAAACCTATTCCAATTGTAACACTGCACTCCACTTCTGCGACTATTTGTCCACCCAGATTGGCTTCTACCTCTACCACATCCTCTGCCTCTAAAAGAGCCTCTGCCACATCCTCATGCTCCTTGTTCTAACGACTTCTCATTTTGAATTGGATGCTCTTCCTTCACTTGAAAAGCTTGTTCTTCAGTTCTCTCTATTGACTTACTGATCCGTGACTCATGAGATTGCAAAGAGCCCATTAGTTCATCAAATGAAAAATTAGATAAGTCTTTTGATTCCTCTATGGCTGCAACCACATGATCAAACTTTGGAGGTAAACTTCTTAAAACTTTTGAAACTACAATTTTATCACCTATCTCTTCACCATATGATTTCATTTGACTTACAATTCCACTAACTCTTGATAAAAAGTCTTGCACAGATTCATTGTTTTTCATGAACAATGTTTCAAAATCACGACGAAGAGATTGTAGTTTCACAGTAATTACCTTTGAGGAACCTTGAAACTCAGTTTTAAAAATCAGCCAAGCATCTCTTGAGGTAGTAGCTGCTGCAATTCTTGAGAAGATTGTCTCATGAACGGCTTGTTGAATAAAGAACAAAG
>JAJOOF010000859.1:0-20960 GCA_029582545.1 Solanum lignicaule
CTTAAACTTATAGCTGGCGAGTGACCTGTAAGGACCTCTAAACAGGACATATAAGTCACCATAGGCAGTCTTGGGTCCCGTCCAGCTTACTAAATTTCTGGCAGCCTTGGACGGTTGGGCTACCTCCCCTAAATGGGATGTAGACCCCTAAACGGATGGTTTAGGGTTACGTGAAGGGTCCATGGTCCATTTTGAGTTCGTGGACTTGCTCGTTAGCCCTCTTTAGCCTTTCTTGATGTTTAAGGTGTTACACGAATGATTAAAATTTTAACAGTATAGTTGCGAGGTTTTATTAGAATGATTAGAATCTTAGCTTTGAAATTTTTGGGGTGTTACATTATATAATATTTTCAAAGTATCACTATAAAAATACTATATAGGCCGAAAGTACTAATTTTGATATTTTTTTCTTTTTATTTTATTTGTTATGAAAACAAAGGAAAGGATTGTTTTAAATAGAGTAGAACATTCAGGGGACATGTCTTGATGATAAAATGTGCAGTTATTTGAGAAGATACAAACGATGCTATTGCACAAAACCATGTTTTTTTAATAATTATCTATAATAATATAGTATTTTTCTAAGTTACGTGTTTAATTATAAGGGTTAATGAAATATATATATAATTAGCCTCTAACCTAATATATATTTTGAAGATATATTATGGAATAGCATTTTGGAGCTTCTCGAACTACATTCCACCTTTTTGGGTGTGTTCCAAACCAACGAAAATAAGTGGGTTGCATACTTATTTTCTTTTATTCGATAGGTATTTAAAAAAATATTATTCTAATGTATTTTTATATAATCTAGATAGATACTAATGGAATTGAGGTTGGGTCCGGGTAGGTGTGTCGATGGGGGATACAAGGTTCAAGTGAGGATGAGGTGTGTTGGAGGGTGAGTATCACAACCCGAGCCTACACCCTAGATGTGGCCAGCACTCGAGAACCATTATTGGTCCCCAAGCGAACACTCATCCTGGTTGGCTACAAGTGGAAGACTAACTCAAGCATGCATAAGGTTAAAACTGAATTAAATTCATTGAACTCCAATAGTGAACTGTAAGTAAGTTTGAACAATAATCAAAAGAAAGTAAATACAGAAAACTCTTCAACTAAGTCTATCTATGAAGCCTCTACTATTACCGAAAGATATCGGGACAAGACCCACAACATCTCAACATATTGTCCTACATGCGGATACATGTTTTCAAGATCCTCAACACGCGTTTCATTGAGGTCATGTGATATTCTAGTCAACTTTGGTGAGCCTTCTTATAATCCGGAGAACTTTACATTTATCATACAGTTAGTAGTTTTGAGATGTTGTGGGTCTTGTCCCGATATCTTTCTGTAATAGTAGAGGCTTCATGTATCCGCATGGCTCAGTACATGAAATGTATGAGCATGTAAGGTGAATTCTTAAGCATAAACATAAGCTTGAACTTGATAAAAAGGAAACATACTTACCTTTTCTCAACTCACTCAACTAAATTCAACTAAACTCAACTCAAGAATAAGATACTCAACTCAAAGATATGATACTCAACTAAAAGGTACTCAACTCAAGATACTCAAGGATAAAGCAACAAAAAAAGATGCAATATATGGAAAACTTTTAAAACAATAGATAGCAATTAAATGTATTGAAGAATACAATAATAACTTAGTTTGTATATAAAAATACAATATAACTCTGTGAGAGATTCTGTAACCAACAACCATCACTATGAGCAATGTGATGATACATTATCTCGCCCACGCTGCCAGAACTATCCTATACTTTGCCACGGTATAGAACCTACTTCTAAATGGATCCACAAGTATATGCTAAAAACATTAAGGAATCATCTAAAAAGTATGATCCTTTCTACCCACGTTTTCTACATGGTTTATGGGGGCTGTGCATTGTATGAACTCTCCAACATATCGATGCTCAATACTACACCCAAAATATAACTAGCTCATATGTTTAGAAACATAACTCTTTCTGTGTTTTGAGATTATTACTTAAAAATCACTCTTAAAAGAGATGGTACTCAAACATGCTCAAAACTCTTTTAGAAATCTCAGTTTCCTCTCATCTTAAATGTAAAAACATTTACTCCTAGGAATACTTAGTTCCAAATATCATTTTAATGAAAATGAACTCACCTCTACTATTCCTCAACTCAGTGCTCAAGTTTTTAAAATAAGTTTTAAAATAATTTGTAAAAAGACTTCATAAAATAGGATTCATGCTGAATCATGGACGTGAACGACTCAATTTAAGGTTTTAATAACCATGTATAGAACTCAATACTTGGAACTCAACAACTCTAGAACTCATGGAGTCAATGATACTACTCATCTCAAGAATGCTTGACTCAGAGGGTTCATGCGGAATTATGGGCATGAACTACTCAACTCAAGGACTGAATGATACCTCTCATCTCAAGACTGCTCGATTCATAGGGTTCATGCAGAATTATCGGCATGAACTACTCAACTCAAACACCTTCATGGGTAACATGTAGTAGCCCCATGATTAGGAATGTAATCCCAAAATGAAAAGGAACTCAATACTAGAGACTTAGAACATGAAGATACTACTCCTCTCAAAGATGCTCAACTGATGGATTTCATGTGGAATTTATGGGCATGAACGACTCGAATCAAGGGTCTAAATAACAATATGGAACACATGTCTACGACTCTTCTCACTCTCATACTTATTTCCTCAAAACTTAGTTTGAAACTCAAGTGTTGGCTTTGAAAAACTTCTCAAGATTTATAACTCAAAATAGGGTTCATGCTGAATTATTGATATGAACATATCAACTCAAGGATCTCAATAAAAATATAGAGACTCAATAATTAGGAATAGAATTTTTAAAAGAAACATGAACTGAAGAACTCAAAATTAACTTATCTGAAGAATACTCAAATCTAGGGGTAAAATTCTAGATTTCTCTTTTACTGATTTGAAAGTTGATGTAGGGCGTGAGGACGAACTAGTGCAAGACTATGATAGCCTTACATACATAAAATAACAAGGTTCTTGAAGAATCTTGATGAAGAACTTGATAAGAAGCCTTGAAACCCTAGCTTGAAGGTAAACGATCAAAAAAACCTTTCTTGAGATTCTTGAATTAGTTTCTTGAAATCTCTATGGACAAGAATTATGATTTTCATTACTGATTCATAATTGTATGGAGGAATTTGAGTTGAAAAAATAGAATTCTTGGAGAAAGACTTACCTTGAAGAATCTTGAAAAAGATTGTAAGAATCTTGAATGGAGTCTTCTACTTTGATTTTTTCTTATGGTTTTGCTCTAGGCTTTGAGAGAGAAGAGAATGATGGATTAAAATATGAAAATCTGATTGTTTTGAGTCTTTTATTAGTCAAGAAATTCGTTTAGGGTTTTCTTTGAGGTAAAAAGACAAAAAAGACCCCTCTTTAATGTTTTTCCGTCAGCTAATTCGTAACAATACTGTATCAAGTTACTAGAATGGTCATAACTTTTTACTCAAAAATTTGATTGGTGCAAAATTGGTGGTGTTGAAAAGTTGATTCAAATACCTTTAATTTGATTGATTATGGGCCACGTAACTCTTTATAGTCTAAGAGATATGATCGTTTGAAGTTGACCCAAGTAGAATCTTACATTAAAACTTAATCAATAAGGAAACTTCAAGACCTCATCAAGAAATTAAATTTCTCAATATTTATGGATAGATTCGCAAAAGAAACTCATGATTGGCGTGTGGGTGAATGAACCCAACACTATGGAAACTATGCACCTCAAAGAACTAGGTTCTTGGCGAAATCTTGAATTTCTTGAACGAACGCTTGAAACTTTGAACTTTTCTCCTCTTGAATCTTCCCCCTAAAACCCTAAATGCTTTTGGGTATGAATGAAACTGATTCTAGTCAGTTTAGACCCTTAATTGGGTGTAATTTGCATTTAGAATAAGTTGGGTAAGGAAAAGACTAAAATACCCTCCTATTTTTGGGTTACTTTCCTTAAATGGACAACCTGACTTCAAAAAAGGCATATCTCCCGCATACGAGCTCGAAAATTAGCAAACTTGGTGGCGTTGGAAAGAGAACTCAGATATCTTTCATTTGATATCTTGTGGCTCTCCTAACTCATCCTCTATTGAAAGTTATAGTCGTTTTAAGTTGACCCAAAACTTAGAAGAACCTAGGAATTACTTGAATGAATTCTCTTTAATTCTCTTTGAAACTCAAGTTGCTATATCTAGTGACCTGACCTTAATAATTAAGAAATTCTAAATTCCTTGGTAAACTCCTACTCACCACGAAGGATAGTTCGAGTCTTAGTTCAAAACTTTTCTGGGGTTTTACAATATCTCCCCCTTGGGATCATTCGTCCTCGAATGACGGCTGGACTGGGTATGGAACAAGGTTACTCTTTTCATCTATGCCATACCAACTAGAATTTTCCCGCATTACTATTCGGAACCAACTAAGGGCTCTCATTTAGATATTTCTCATAGTAAAGCCTCATTCTCCTCTTCCTCCTCATTAATAACCTTATATGGAATCATCACACCATCATTATCACGATAAGAACATTAACCTTCTTCTTCTAACATCACTCCACTACTAAAAGGACCTCCGAAAAGATATCTCCCTTACTTCGTTGGAACTCATAACTAACTTATTCTCGAACACTTGACTTGACTTCTCATCTTGTCATCTGCCCCTTATGTCTAAAGCAGACATTTGAAGGCTATGGACTTCTTCCAACATATCTAACTGGTCTACATCCTCTTTTACTCTAACACTCGGGAGAATCTTATCTCGTGATTATCGAACTCCTCATAAGCAAGTACTAAGAATTATTTCTAATGTGTTTATGTTAACCTCTTCTAATTACATACCCCCTCGATCACCTCGTAATGCTCTTTTTACTCTTGTGACTTAGCCACACTTCAGTGCCCTTAACAAGAGGTTTAGGGTATCTTACTTGTACCACTCATATTATTGCAGCTAATCACCTCAATTACTCTCATACTCTATGTCAGGTCTTCTAGTTCAAATCTCAAGACAACATCATCACCCTAATGTTGCCATCCTTTTGATCAAGACATTCATCTCAAATTCAAGCTTAATGTTTATTACTAAACCAGAATATCAATATGATTTCTCAGTTACTATACTAACTTACAAATACTAAATGCAAATTTAAAAGCATTCGTCCACTAGGACCTTATGACAAATAGTCAATCCTTACCTCTTAGTCTCCATACTCACAACTTACCATCATATTCGACTTCGCAACTTAAGTACTACTGACTCACTTACTATGCATTACCTCTCAAATAGTTCTATAATCCTCTGAATACCATGGGGTTTCCCCCTTCAAAATCCATAAGCCTAGCTTGGGACTACCACCTCATGAATACTCTGCTTAGTTATTCAACATATGAATTTAGTCTTCTCTAACACGATGGCACATTGACATCAACTCTATTCTGGTTAAAACAAAAATATAGTCTATCTCATCATGACTAGTAATTGTTCCTCTTCCTTCTATCAAGAACTCTCTACAACATTATTATTCCTTATTTTACTCATAGGGTAAAGTCATCACTTATAATTGACTGGTTTTATGGTTGCAATCACATAATCTGTCCCATCACTATCTCATTTCCTTAGATTATTGAACCTCTACATACTTTCCTCTAATTCTTGGTATTTTCACTACTACTGTTCATAATCTCATAATTCATACTATCTTTTAGGGCGAAAATACTACCCAAGCTCTAAACATACCATCCTCTTAAAGTTATGAACTGAATAAGGTTTAGGAAGAGTGTACAATGCACTTTTAGCTCAAACGCACGATTCATACGAACATGAGTGCATTCCTCTGAAACTCAACACTTAACTCACTCATGGGATTCTCTCAAGCCCCTCTAGAGTCTCATGACTTCCTCAAGACTCTTGCTAAGAGCAACTCATCGATAAAGGACTGACTTTTCTTTTCAACCACCTCTAGTATGACGGGTAGTCAAATGAATCTGAGAAACGTACGAGTATGAATAAATAGCAATGACATAGCTCTATTGCACGATTAAGAGTATGAAAGAAGCAAGATAGTTCCTAAATGTTGCAGCCTCCTAATTATAGATGTGGCACACTTCACACAGATAACTAGGACTCTACAGACACGGCTTCATAGACACCCTAGGACTCTTGAACTCTATACTCTGATACCAAGTTTGTCACAACCTGAGCCTACACCCTGGACGTGGCCGGCACTCGAAAACTATTAATGGTCCCCAAGAGAACCCTCATCCTGGCTGGCTACAAGCGGAAGACTAACTCAAGCATACATAAGCTTAAAACTGAATTAAATCCATTGAAATCCAATAGCGAACTTTAACAAAGTCTGAACAATAATCAAAAGAAAGTAAATATAGAAAACTCTTCAACTCTGTCTATCTATGAAGCCTTTACTATTACAGAAAGATATCAGGACAATACCCACGATATCTCAAAAATACTAACTGTAAGGTAAAGGTGAAGTCCTACAGAATATAAGAAGGCTCACCAAAGCTGATTGGTAACATGACCTCAAGAAACGCATGTTGATGATCTTAAATACCTGTATCTGTATCATGAAATGATACAGGCCAAATGGCTCAGTACATGGAATGTACGAGTATGTAAGGGGAATTCGAAAGCATAAACATAAACATGAATTTGATAAAATGGAAACATATTTACCTCTTCTCAACTTACTTAACTAAACTCAACTCAAGAATAAGATACTCAACTCAAGATACTGAAGGATAAAGCAACAAAAAAAGATTTAATATATGGAAAACTTTTAAAACAATAGATAGCAACTCAATGTATTGAATAATACAATAATAACTCAGTTTGTAAATAAAAGCACAATATAACTCTGTGAGAGATTCTCTAACTGACAACCATCACCAACAGCTATGTGATGATACATCGTCTCCCCTACACTGCCAGAACCGTCCTATACTTTGCCAGGGTATAGAACCTATTACTAAGTGGATCCACTAGTTTATGTTAAAAGGCATTAACGAATCATCTAAAAAGTATGATCCTTTCTACCCACGCTGGCTACATGGTTTATGACGGTTGTGAGTTGTCTGAACTCTCCCCCATATCGGTGCTCAATACTACTCCCAAAATATAACTAGCTCATATGTTTAAAAATATAACTCTTTCTTTGTTTTGAGATTATTACTCAAAAATCTTTCTCTTAAAAGAGATGGTACTCAAACTGCTCAAAACTCTTTTAGAAATCTTAGTTTCCTCTCATCTTAAATGTAAAAACATTTAATCTTGGGAATACTTAGTTCCCATATATCAGTTTAAAGAAAATGAACTCAGATATACTCTTCCTTAACTCAATGCTCAAGTTTTAAAATAATTTGTGAAAAGACTTCTTCAAATAGGGTTCATGCTGGATCATAGACGTGAACGACTAAATTCAAGGTTTTCAATAACCAAGGATAGAACTCAATACTTGGAACTCAACAACTCCAGAACTCAAGGAGTCAATAATACTTCTCATCTCAAGAATGCTCGACTCTGAGGGTTCATGCGGAATTATGGGACTCAACTCAAGGACTAAATGATACATCTTATCTCAAAACTGCTCGACTCATAGGGTTCATGCAGAATTATAGGCATCAACTACTCAACTCAAGGACCTTCATGGGTAACATGTAGTAGCACCATGATTAGAAATATAATCCCAATAGGATTAGGAACTCAATACTTAAGACTTAGAACTTGAAGATACTACTCCTCTCAAAGATACTCAACTGATGGATTTCATACGGAATTTATGGGAATGAACGACTCGACTCAAGTGTCTCAATATGGAACTCATGTATACGACTCTTCTCATTCTCATACTTATTTCCTCAAAACTCAATTTAAAACTCAAGTGTTGACTTTGAAAAACTTCTCAAGATTTGTAACTCAAAATAGGGTGAATGCTGAATTATAGACATGAACAAATCAACTCAAGGATCTCAATAAAAATATACAAACTCAATAATTAGGAATAGAATTTTTAAAAGAAACATGAACTCAAAAACGCAAAATCAACTTATCTAAAGAATACTCAAATCTAGGAGTAGAATCCAAAATTTCTCTTTTACTGATTTGAAAGTTGATGTAGAGCGTGACGACGAACTAGTCCAACACTATGATAGCCTTACGTACCTGGAAGAACATGGTTCTTGAAGAATCTTGAAAAAGAACTTGATTAGAAGCCTTGAAACCCTAGCTTGAAGATAAACGATCAAGAAAACCTTTCTTGAGATTCTTGTATTAGTTTCTTGAAATCTTTATGGCCAAGAATTATGATTTTCATTAGTGATTTATAATTGTATGGATGAATTTTAGGTGAAAAAAATGAAATTCTCGGAGAAAGACTTACCTTGAAGAAGAATCTTAAAAAAGATTGAAAGAATGTGAATGGTGTCTTTTACTTTGATTTTTCCTTAGGGTTTTGCCCTAGGGTTTGAGAGAGAATAGAATAATGGATTAAAATAGGAAAATCTAATTGTTTGGAGCCTTTTATTAGTCAAGAAATTCGTTCAAGGTTTTCTTAGAGGTAAAAAGACAACAAAGACCCGTTTTAATGTTTTCCGGTTGGCTAATTCGTAACATCATTGTATCAGGTTACTAGAATGGTCATAATTTTTTACTCAAAAATTGGATTGATGCTAAATTGGTGGCATTGGAAAGTAGATTCAATTACCTTTAATTTGAGGTTATGGGCCACGTAACTCTTTATATTCTAAGAGATATGATCACGTCATGTTGACCCAAGTAGAATCTTACATCAAAATTTAATCTATAAGGAAACTTCAAGAACACTTATAAAGAACTCATCAAGAAATTAAATTGCTCAATATTTATGGATAGATTCGCAAAAGAAACTCATGATTGGCGTGCTGGTGAACGAACCCAACACTATGGAGGCTTACATACCTCAAAGAACTAGGTTCTTGGCGAAATCTTGAATTTCTTGAACTAATGCTTGAAATTTTGAACTCTTTTTCCTCTTGAATCCTCTCTCTAAAACCCTAAACGTTTTTGGGGATGAATGAAACTAATTATAATCTGTTTAGACCCTTAATTGGGTGTAATTGGCATTTAGAATAAGTGGGGTAAATAAAACACTAAAATACCCTCCTATTTTTCGGATAACTTTCCTTAAATAGACAACCTGACTTCAAAAAGGCATATCTTCCTCGTACGAGCTCGAAAATTAGCAAGCTCGGTGGCGTTGGAAAGAGGACTCAGAGATCTTTCATTTGATATCGTGTGAGTCTCCGAACTCATCCTGTACTGAAAGTTATGGTCGTTTTAAGTTGACCCAAAATTTAGAAGAACCTAGGAATGACTTGAATGAATTCTCTTTAATTCTTTTCGGAACTCAAGTTTTTATATTTAGTGACCTGACCTCATACTTAAGATATTTTAAATTCCTTGGTAAAATCCTATTCACCACGAAGGATGGTTCGAGTCTTAGTTTCATAAATTTCTGGGTTGTTACAGTGAGGAGGTCATAATCAATATGTGGAATGCTATTGGTTTTACCTGCATACATTAGAAGAGTTTTTCTGTTCTTTTTTCTTTTTCATCTTTAAGGAACCTTCTTTCCAAAACATTTTTACCAATTCTTTTTTTAGGTTTCCCACTCGGTGTCTGGAGCCTACATTGGAGAACTACAGGGCCCATTTGGGGGTGACACTCACAACAAGATTTTCTCCATACCCAGTACTCGAACTTGAGACCTTTAGTTAAGGATAGAGCAGTCACACCATTGCACTATAATCCATGTTGGTGAGGTTCTTACCTATCAAATATGACAAAGTTGAAAAATAGTTTTTGGAAAATGTTTTTCTCTATATAAAAAGTTATCCCTTTTTTGAATGGCATACCTAAACTATTGGAGTGCAATTTCATACCTAAAACTATCACATATTATTTAGAGAAACACACCTCAGTGGTGTGTAGTACACTTACCTCTTTTTTATTTTAAAATAACATTGCCACATGACATTCCACATGGATAAAAAATTTCACCTTGACAAAAATTAAATAAAATATTAATATTAGTTAAAAGTCAAAGATTAAAGTATCACTATTCCAAAAAAGAAATTGATTCTTTTTAAATTTAAAATTTTACAATTTTTCTTTAATTGATGAATTTCCAATATCTAGATCTACTTGATAAGTAGACTATTCCTAAAATTCCTCCCAGGATTATATACCAGATGGGGACTTTTGAGAAACTCGGCCTCAAACAAGTGGTTAAGACCACTAAAGAAACATCACTATTGATAGTGATCATCAAACTTTTAGATTATTATCTGAAAATGATCTGGCCCCTTATAGGAAAATTTATAGATTCAGGCATATTGGTTTGGTTCAGGTGGCATTTAAGTCCCTTACCTTTAGAGGTCTACCATAAAGCTTTATAGCAGCTTTAAGAGATGGTAGAAACCAAAATTGGAAGAAATCCCTTATAGGGACTATACAAACTAGTATAGCTTATGGACCAATTTATTTTAATGCTTATCCTAATTTACAGATATCTTTACAGGATGAGAATTCATTAAGTTCTCTTATGCTTAGTGTCAAACTTCATGGTTATGATTATATGCCTAGAACTGAAGTTGTTTGCATATGGTACAGAATTTATTATAAACTCTTACACACTTTGAATCCTATGTGTAAGATAATTGATTTGAACAATGAAACTATTCCTATAGAAACTAATTTTGGTAAATCAAAGGTTGTTACCAGAAGACCTATCCAGTGCGATGAAATTGGTTTCCCACAAGAATGGGTTATTGAAGGTGCAGCCCAATCAAAAGATAATATTAATGATGAGGTTTCAAAAATCGAACAGTTTAATGATGGAACTGTTAAGATTAAATTTTCTGATCCGATAGCTATGCATAATAGAATTGATAATCAAAGCATGTCTTCTAGACTTTCTAGAGCTAACTCTTCTTATATCTCATGTATTGATTATATTGTTCAGGCTCCCCCTAGAGCATCTACTTCTCATAATAGAGAAAATTATAGATATGACAATATTAAAATTGATAAGGATAATATTGTTAGGCCTATGCCCAGGCCCAATTCTGACTTAGATATAACTGAGTCTGAAATGAATATTCCACATAAATATTGTTTTACGATGACTGATAAACAATTTGATTTTAGTCCGGGTTCACCGGGAAGAGAAAAGATTTCTAAATAATTCTTTAAATCTAGATGGAAACCTTTCATAAAATGGTTCTTTAAGAATTTTAATAAAGAAGAACAGATCGGTTTTCAAGAAGAATATTTTATTGATCTTATTGAATCAAAGAAAAATGTTTTAACTGCTTTTGTTCCAAGGTTTATGGCCAAGAATGTTCATAGTTATATCTCTATGATAGAAAGAGGTTTTACATTATGTACTGGGGAAGTTACTAAATCTGTTTTTTCTCCCTTACAATCATTTCAAATTAAAAAGGATGACAAGATTGTTCATTTTAATGCCCTTTCAAAATTATTTGAAGATAATACTGCTTTACTTACTACTCAGCATATTAATATTATGATCAAACAACAAAATTATGCTAACATTTATATAAGCATATTAGGAGAACATATTTCTTCTGTTCCTGATACTATTGATAAACTACTTTCTAGACTCAATTCCAATTCTAAAGGAAAAGAGAAAGTAGTCAATACCAGTATCCAACCTCCCCGGAGATCGGTGATTTCAAGTTAAAAGGCTTTTCGTATCTGGAAAGTCTCTTAGAAAAGAAATTCAAAGGCTCTAGTCAGAAGCCTTTAGGGGTTGACAATCTTTCAGGAGGAGAAGCAGTTATAAAAAAGAGTTTTCTGATGATATTAATAAAATCTCAGAAAAATATGCAAGAAAACCGGTCCAAAGGATGTACTACTATCCTAGGCCTACTCCTTAGGATGTGCTCTTGGAAGAGCATGAACATATTATAACTAATAGTTATAATGGAAAGGAAATCTATGAATGGAACATAGATGGTTATAAAGATAGACAGATTTATACAATTGTACATAGAATGCTTATGTACAGCACTATTTGTAAGGCTAAGAAGAATAGTGATAAAACTATTGTTGATATGATAACAACAGGATTTACTGGCCAACTAAAAGGCTGGTGGGATAACTATTTTAACCAAAAACAAAGGGATAAGATCCTCCAAGCTATAAAACAATAAGGAGAACATGATCTTACCCAAAATGTTGTGTATACCCTTGTTCTTAATATTATAGAATATTTCTCAGGAAGATGGTCGAATAATAGCGAGACCATAAGAGCCTTGCTCCAAAACCTTAGGTGCAAGACTCTCACATCTTTTAGATTCTATAAAGATGTTTTTCTTAGAAGAGTTAAGGAGTTGCTAGAGTGTAATAGCAGTCATTGGAAATCCAAGTTTATAAATGGATTACCGGCTCTATTTGCCGAAAGAGTTAGGAAAACTCTTAGAGGAGATAGTCATAGTATTAACTATGACGATTATACCTATGGAAAACTCATAAGTTCTTGCGTACAAGAAACACTTTCTATATGCAATGAAATCAAGTTGAATCAACAGATTAAAAGGCATCGTCTTAATGAAAGACGACAATTGGGAGAATTCTGTGAACAATTCGCTTTGGATATCCCTAAAGCAAGTTCCAAAGATAAGAAGCATTCTCCTAAGAACAAATCTTCCAAAAATGATTATAAAGAATGGAAAAAAAGAAGAGTTGAGAAAAAAGAAAGGAGAGCTGAACCTTATAAGGAAAAGAAAAGATTTTACAAATCTAAATAAAAATTTGACAAAACAGATACTTGCCACAAGTGTGGAAGATTTTGGTCATTATTCTAAAGATTGCACAGTCAAGGAAAATATCAAAAACCTTGATATTCATGATAATATCAAAGAATATCTTTGCAAAATCATGCTTAATTCTGATACAGGAAAATCAGAAACAGGGTACAGCAGTCATGAGGAATCCTCTACGAGTGAAGATCTTAAAACCCTTCACTAGGAAGATTATATGTCTTCAGATGATGATTGTTTGCCTTGCCAACAAGGACTAAATTGCGAAAATGAGGGGGGAAGAAGATGATCTTTATAAGATCTATTCCCAGTTCAAGGAATTGAGCATCAATGTCATTGATAATGACTAAGTCATAGAGCTCTTAAAAATTGTAAAAGATTCGGAAACAAGAGCTCAGATTATTGATAAAATCAAAAATACTACCACATCTAAAAATCATATTACTGAGGATATCCCTACCAAAAAAGGTTCATACACCATGGCGGAAGTCAAAAATCTCCTGTTAGAAAGAAGGAAACTTATAAGTTCTCCTACTACTATCAGTGATCTGAAGCAAGAGATTAATAATCTCAAAGAGGACATTCATCGTTTAAAAGAAAAGAATGTCACTATAGAAATTAGACTTGATAATATCGAAAGTCTAAAGGAGTTGGGTAATAACTCAGAGTCATCTTCTTATGAAGAGGATAGTAAAGATATTGATTTTCTAAAACCCCTTAATTTTTGAAATAAAAAAGAAGATTTTTACAAAGCTTAAAAGTTTTCACTTCCCAAAAGTTTTATACTAAGATTACTCTTCATATAGATTATAACTACAAAAAAGAATTTACTGCTCTTATAGACAGTGCTGCTGATTTAAATTGCATTAAAGAAGGACTTATTCCTTCAAGATATTTTCATAAAACTACACATAGCCTCATATCAGCAAATGGTAGAAAAATGGGAATTGAATATAAATTGCCTAAAGCTTTCATATGCAAAGGAAAGAATCGTATTCCTCAAAGTTTTTTCTTAGTAAAAGATAATACTAACCAAATTATTTTGGGAGTTCTTTTATAAATGATATTTTTCCCCTTACTTATTGGGATAGTAAAAAAATCATTGGAACTTGGAATGAAAAACCTTTTATATTAGAGTTCATTACAAAACCTTTTACGACAATGATAAATGAATTATCTTCAAAATTGATTTTATAAAATAATCAAGTCAGTTTTATAGAAGGAGAAATTAATAGCATTGAGATAGATAATATTCTTCAAAATCCTAAATTATAGGATAAGATTGCCAGTTAAAAATTCAGTCTCCTTTAATATTTGTGGGGATCATGCAAATGCTTTCTGGAATAGAAAAAAGAATGTTGTTAGCCTTTCTTATGAGGATAACGTTATTGAGGATAATATTCCTACAAAAGCAAGACCTTGCCAGATGAACTCAGATTATCTGGAATTATGCAAGAAAGAAATTGACTCCTTGCTCCAAAATGGCATTATAAGGCATTATAAATCTCCGTGGTCTTGTACGGCTTTTTATGTTAATAAACATGTTGAACAGGAAAGAGGTGCGCCCAGGTTGGTAATTAATTATAAGCCTCTTAATAAAGCCTTAAAATGGATTAGGTACCCTATCCCCAATAAGAATGACTTATTGGATAGAGTTTATGATGCAATTATATTCACGAAGTTTGATTTAAAATCAGGATACTTGAAGATTCAGATACCTGGGTCAGATAGATTTAAAATAACTTTTAATGTCCCTATGAGACAGTATGAATGGAACGTTATGCCATTTGATTTAAAAAATGCTTCCTCTGAATTTCAAAAAATCATGAATGATGTTTCCATGCCTTACAGTAATTTCATAATAGTTTATATTGATGATATTCTTGTATTTTCCAAAAATGTGGAAACTCATTTTAAACACCTTGATATGTTTAAAAAAATTATTATCCAAAATGTCTTGGTAATATCTTGCCCCAAAATGGCTTTGTTTCAAACAAATGTTAGATTTTTGGGTCATAATATTGAAAGGGGTAACATTATCCCTATTATTAGAAGTATTGAATTTGCATCCAAATTCACTGATATTATGACTAATAAAACTCAGTTACAGAGATTTCTTGGAAGTCTTAACTATGCTTCTCCTTTTATAAAGGATTTAGCCAAGGATACTGCTATTATGTATGACAGCTAAAAAATAATCCTAAAGCCTGGTCTGATAAACATTCTGAAGCAGTTAAGAGGATTAAAACCAAGGTTCACAACCTTCCCTCTCTTACTTTAGACAAAACAAATTGGGAAAAATGGTTGAGACAGATGCTTCGGACATAGGATAAGGAGGTATCCTGACCCAACATTGACCAGCTAATTAACGCCATTATATTATTCAGTTTTATTCATGCAAATGGAATGATGCTCATAAAAATTACGCCACTATAGCAAAAGAGAATTTGTAGTTAAAAGTGTTTTAAAGTTCCAAGGTGATCTTTACAACCATAAGTTTTTGATAAAAATTGACTACCAAGCAGCTAAATTCATGTTTAATAAAGATTGTAAGAATGATGTTTCTAAACAAATGTTTGCAAGATGACAAGCTTTATTAGCACCATTTGATTTTGATATCCATTATAAAAAGGTTTGGATAATAGTTTGCCTAATTTTCTTACGAGAGAATACTTAAACTAATCTTTGTTTTTTTATAACAGGATGAAACCTTCGTGTTGTCCACCCTCAAGGAGGGGAAGAGGAAGAACATGAACTGGATGAGGTAATATCCTCGCTAAAATGGGAAACCAAATATTGGTAGCAGCAAATATTGGTTCTACAAGTGGTCTTAATACAGACCATCCAATGTACAAGGAATTCTTGGATTTTATGCAATCCAAGCAAGGAAAGGATAATATTCCTCCATCATATTTCACAGTTCTCACAGAGGAAGAGAGCACAAAATATTTGATCAAAATGATATGAAAGAAGTTATACTTCTTCTAGAACATAGTGATTTGCGATGAATAAATGACCTATGGCAAATAATGTCCAAGTATCTGTATTAAGTTTCTTATACCACACATGCTTATAAATACAAAATGCATTATGAGATAATACTCTCAGCAACATGGTCTGGTGAATTCTAGTATTTTTACCCAGCCAATACAAAAAAAGTTTATAACTTTTCACAAATTATTATAAAAAGAGTTATGGCTCCAGAAGAATAGGGAATGAGTCCCTTAAAAGAAAGGGATTATATCCATCCAAAGAAAAAAATAGAAGTAAAATACAATTACTGGGACTATATGAATAGCTTTAAGAAAGCTTTATTATATGAAAATGCTAATAAAAAGTATTCTCGGTTTATAAAAATATGCTCTCATGTTTTTAACCAACCTATTCCAAATTGGTTTTGCCAATGGTGGACTTTATATGGTTCCTCAGTAAAGATTTTACCAGAAACTTACAAGTTATTATATTCTGAATGGGTGGATGTCACCCCTTAACTAAGGAGTTTAGAACAAGATAATATATTCTTCAAGGGTATGTTCTTAATGTACTTCTTTATAAAATTCTCAATCCCATGGATTATGAGATGGTCTGTAGAGGTTGATAATACCTCTATAGGATTTCCTTTTATACAAAGTTTTGGAACAAATTAATACAAAAAGACCTTGAAGGAAAAATGCATGGTCAAGAGATCATAGATTTAATAAATACAATCATGGACAAATATCAAAATTTAGAAAGATCAGAACCACAGGTAAATGATCTAAGTCCATTCGAACAGATTGCCAGAAAGGTTCAGATAAAGAAAGGAATAATATCCAAATTAAAATCCATAGCCATATATATGGAGGAAGTGAAAAGATATTTACTTAAAAATTACGATATAGATATAAGGGATGATATATCCATGGCCTCAGCTAGCCATACCTATGATAATGAAGAATCATGCATGGCAGGAGAAGCACAGAGTGCTAATAGCAATGAAGAGATTGACATCGATACACTTCTCCAAAGACTCCAAGACCAAGTGGAAGAATCTTCCAGCAACACTGCCTGCAAAGAAAAAGGAAATGTGTAAGGCAAGAAGGCCCCACAAATTAAATAATTAGGGTAATAAGTCAAATAAACTTTAATAAAGTAAGCCAGGATAATATGTCGGCCATATATCGTAGTGGAAAGACCACATCTATGTGTCGGTCTTATCCTTTTATTATTGGCCATTGTAAATTGTGTGGGCCACCATATCTTATCGTTTTAGATTTCTCGACCTCTATATAAAGAGGCAAAACTTTCTTTAGTGAGGCAGGTATTAGAACCCCCTCTCTCTCTCTCTCTCTCTCTCTCTAATACTACTTTCTTTGAAATATTTTGAGTTTGAATAAAATAAAAAGCATTTAGCTTGGTTTGTACATCATCCTGTGTGGAGTTCTGCTCCAGGTACTATTTAATTTTAGTTTTTATTGATGTGCTTAGCCTAAATAATAGGCTAGAAACTTTGTGTTGAACTATAACATACTAGGTTACTTTAAGAAATGGCGATTATGTCTATTGTTCAAACATATTGAAAAGTTATACTAAGGTCAAGTCTAAGTGATCCAGGCAGGTTCTTGAAAGGCTGTCGAAGGAATCCGTTGGATTACCCGTTAGCCAGGAGGGTGTTAGGGCAGACCCGGATAGTAGAATCTTTCATTAACTATTGTTGGGATGTTTTTATTTGTAAATACTCCTTGAGTAAAAACTGAACGATCTGTTGAAACTCTTACACACTTTCAATCCTATGTGTAATATAATTGATTTTAAAAATGAAACTATTCTTTTAGAAATTAATTTTGGTAAATCTAAGGTTGTTACCAAAAGACCTATCCAATGGGACAAAATTGATTTCCCAGAAGAATGGGTTATTGAAGGTGCAGCCCAACCAAAAAATAATATTAATGATGAGGTTTCGGAAATTGAACAATTTAATGATGGAACTGTTAAGATTAAATTTTCTGATCTGATAGCTATGCATAATAGAATTGATAATCATATCATGTCTTCTAGACTTTCTAGATATAACTCTTCTTATATCTCTCCTGTTGATTATATTGTTCAAGCTCCCTCTAGAGCATCTAGTTCTTAGAATAGAGAAAATTATAGATGTGACAATATTAAAATTGATAAGGATAATATTGCTAGGCCTATGCCCAGGCCCAGTTCTGACTTAGATATAACTAAGTCTAAAGTGAATTTTCTAGATGGATTTTCCACATAAATATTGTTTTATGATGACTAATAAACAAATTGATTTTAGTCCGGGTTCACCGGCAAGAGAAAATATTTCTAAAGAATTCTTGAAATCTAGATGGAAACCTTTCAGAAAATGGTTCTTTAAGAATTTTAATAAAGCAGAACAAATCGGTTTTCAAGAAGAGTTTTATACTATTCTTATTGAATCAAAGAAAAATGTTTTAATTGCTTTTGTTCCATGGTTTATGACCAAGCATGTCCATAGTTATATCTCTATGATTGAAAGAGATTTTACATTAAGTAATGGGGAAGTTACTAAATCTGTTTTTCCTCCCTTACAATCATTTCAAATTAAAAAGGGCAACAAGATTGTTCATTTTAATGCCCTTTCAAAATAATTTGAAGATAATACTTCTTTACTTACTACTCAACATATTAATATTATGATCAAACAGCAAAATTATGCTAACATTTATATAAGCATATTAGGAGAACAGATTACTTCTATTCATGATAATGTTGATAAACTACTTTCTAAACTCAATTTCAATTCTAAAGGAAAAGAGAAAGTAGCCAATACCAGTATCCAACCTCCCTCGGAGATCGGTGATTTCAAGTTAAAAGACTTTTCGGATCTGGAAAGTCTCTTAGAAAAGAAATTCAAAGGTTGTAGTCTGAAGCCTTTAGGGGTTGACAATCTTTTAGGAGGAGAAAGAAGTTATAAAAAAGAGTTTTATGATGATATTAATAAAATCTCAGAAAAATATGCAAGAAAACCATTCCAAAGGATGTACTACTATCCTAGGCCTACTCCTCAGGATGTTCTCTTGGAAGAGCATGAACATATTATAACTAATAGTTATAATGGAAAGGAAATCTATGAATGGAACATATATGGTTATACAAATAGACAGATTTATACAACTGTACATAGAATGCTTAAATACATCACTAACTGTAAGACTAACAAGAATAGTGATAAAACTATTGCTGATATGATAACAGTAGGGTTTACTGGCCAACTAAACGGCTGGTGGTATAACTATTTAAGCTAAGCACTCATTGGAAATCCAAGTTTATAGATAGATTACCGACTCTATTTGCCGAAAGAGTTAGGAAAACTCTTAGAGGAGATAGCCATAGTATTAACTATGACGATTATACCTATGGAAAACTCATAAGTGCTTGCGTACAAAAAGGACTTTCTTTATGCAATGAAATCAAGTTGATTCAATAGATTAAAAGGCATCGTCTTAATGAAAGACAACAATAGGGAGAATTCTGTGAACAATTCGTTTTGGATATCTCTAAAGCAAGTTCCAAAGATAAGAAGCATTCTTCTAAGAACAAATCTTCTAAATGGGATTATAAAAAATGGAAGAAAGGAAGAATTGAGGAGAAAGAAAGGAGAGCTGAACCTTCTAAGGAAAAGAAAAGATTTTATAAATCTATACGAAAATTTGACAAAATAGATACTTGCCACAAGTGTGAAAGATTTGGTCATTATGCTAAAGAATGCAGAGTCAAGGAATAGATCAAAAACATTGATATTCATGACAATATCAAAGAATATCTTTGCAAAATCATGCTTAATTCTGATTCAGGAAAATCAGAAACAGGATACAATAGTCATGAGGAATCCTCTACGAGTGAAGTTCTTAAAGCCCTTCACCCGGAAGATTATATGTTTTCAGATGATGATTGTTTTCCTTGTCAACAAGGACTAAATTGTGAAAATGAGGGGGAAGAAGATGATCTTTATAAGATCTATTCCCAGTTCAAGGAATTGAGCATCAATGTCATTGATAATGACAAAGTCATAGACCTCTTACAAATTGTAAAAGATCCAAAAATAAGAGCTCAGATTATTGATAAAATCAGCAATACTTCCACCTCTAAAAATCATATTACTGAGGATATCCCTACCAAAGAAGGTTCATACACTATGACGGAAGTCAAGAATCTCCTGTTAGAAAAAAGGAAACTAATAAGTTCTCCTACTACTATCAGTGATCTGAAGCAAGAGATTAATAATTTCAAAGAGGACATTCATCGTTTAAAAGAAAAGAATGTCACTACAGAAATTAGACTTGATAATATCTAAAGTTTAAAGTAGTGGGGTAATAACTCAGAGTCATCTTCTTATGAAAAGGATAGTAAAGATCTCGATTTTCTAATAATTCTTAATTTTGGTAATAATAAAGAAGATTTTTTACAAAGCTTAAAAGCTTTCACTTCCCAAAAGTTTTATACTAAGATTACTCTTCTTGTAGATTATAACTACAAAAATGAATTTACTGCTCTTATAGACAGTACTACTGATTTAAATTGCATTTTAGAAGGACTTATTTGTTCAAGATATTTTCATAAAACTACACATAGCCTCAGATCAACAAATGGTAGCAAAATGGGAATTGAATATAAATTGCCCAAAGCTATCATATGCAAAGGAAAAAATTGTATTCCTCAAAGTTTTGTCTTAGTAAAAGATATTACTAGCCAAATTATTTTGGGAGTTCCTTTTATAAATGATATTTTTCCCCTTACTTATTGGGATAATAAAAAAATCATTGGAACTTGGAATGAAAAACCTTTTATATTAGAGTTCATTACAAAACCTTTTACGAGAATGATAAATGAATTATCTTCAAAATTGATTTTAAAAAAAAATCAAGTTAGTTTTATAAAAGGAGAAATTAATAGCATTGAGATAGCTAATATTCTTCAAAATCCTAAATTACAGGATAAGATTGCCATTTTAAAAAATCAGTTCTCCCTTAATATTTGTGGGAATCATCCAAATGCTTTCTGGAATAGAAAAAAGTATGTTGTTAGTCTTCCTTATG
>JAJOOF010000860.1:0-34174 GCA_029582545.1 Solanum lignicaule
AAATTATAAAAAAATTAAAGTTGTCACTAATTTATACATTTAGGGACAAAAAGAGAATTTGAATGTAAATGGCAGTTTTTTGTGACGGAATAATGTTTATTCAATGACGAAATACATTTAAATTTAGAGACAAATGACATCGTCACTAATTATATAATACAATAAGTGACGCATCAGTTTCGTCGGCATTAATCACCTTTTTAGTGACGAAAAGCTACCATTGTCTACAAAAAAATATAATTTCTATGATGAACAAGTTTGTCATAGATACTATACATTTGGGGACGAAAAATATTTTCGTAGTAAATAGAACTATAATTAGTGACGAATCACTAAGTTGTGCCTGTATACATTTGGTGACATACGATTTAGGGACGAATGCTTGACGATTTTGTTTTTCATCATGGATGTTTTTTGGTGACGAAATATGTGCTTTAGGTGACAAAATTATTCGTAACTGAAAATCAAATTTGTTGTAGTGTGAACTAGCTGCATATCAACTGAAGAATGTTGCTAGGACTTGGTTTGACCAATGGAAGAAGGGTAGAGCTGAGGGTTCACCAATTCTGACTTGGGCTATGTTTGAGGAGGCTTTCTTAGGGCGTTTCTTCCCCCCGTGAACTGAGAGAAGCCAAGGTATGGGAATTCACTACCCTTTAAGCAGGATTCTCTAAGTGTTATAAGTATGGTTTGAAGTTTACCCAACTTTCCCGATATGCTCCGGAGATGGTTGTGGATATGAGGAGTAGGATGAGTTTGTTTGTTGCTGGGCTATCTCGTCTGTCGAGTAAGGAAGGTAAGGTTGTGATGCTAATATGTGACATGGATATAGCAATGTTGATGGTTTATGTGCAGCGGGTTGAGGAAAAGAAGCTGAGGGATAGAGAGGAATTTAGAAACAAGAAAGCTAACACAAGGAGTGAGTCCGGGCAGCAAAGGAGTAATGTGAACCGTTCGTCCTTTTAGCAAAAGCAAAAGGTACCTGCTCCATCATCTACTAGTGCACTTACACCCATAAACAAAGGTAAGTATAATGGTCAAAATTCGCAGAACTTCAGAGCTAGACCTGCACAGTCTCAGGGTAGTGTGGCACAAAGAGGTACCTGGGCTCCTACATGTGCTAACTGTGGTAGGAACCACGCAGGTAAGTGTCACGATGGCTTCACATGTTTCTTCAAGTGTGGACAAGATGGTCACTTCATGAAAGAGTGCCCCAAGAACCGGCAAGGTAATAGGAATCAGGGTAATAGAGCCCAATCTTTATCAGTTGCTCCACCAAACAGAGTTGTACCTAAAGGAGCTACTTCTGGTACTAGCGCAGGAGCAAACCACCTTTATGCGATCACTAGTCGTTAAGAGGAAGAGAATTCTCCAGATATTGTCACTGGTATGATCAAAGTCTTTACTCTTGATGTTTATGCTTTACTAAACCCATGAGAAAGTTTATCTTTTGTGGCTCCTTATGTTGCAATGAATTTTGATGTCCTCCCTGAGAAGCTTTGTGAGCCCTTTTGTGTTTCTACACCTGTTGGGGAGTTTATTCTAGTTGAGCGAGTATATCATGATTTTGTCATTTCCATCAATCACAAGAACACCATGGCTGATTTAGTCGAGTTAGACATGGTAGTTTTTTATGTCATTCTAGGTATGGACAGGCTTCATGCATGTTATGCCTCTATTGATTGTAGAACTCGAGTTGTTAGGTTTCAAATTCCTAATGAGCCAGTTATAGAGTGGAGTAGCAGTTCAGCAGTGCCTAAGGGTCGTTTCATTTCGTACCTTAAGGCAAGAAAGTTAGTTTCCAAGGGGTGTGTATATCACTTAGTCCGAGGTAATGACTCTAGTGTTGAGATACCTCTTATTCAGTCAGTTTCAGTAATAAAAGAGTTTCCAGAAGTCTTTCCTGATGATCTTCTCGGAGTCCCTCCTGAGAGACAAATAGACTTCGGTATAGACACTCTTCGAGATACTCGTCCTATATCTATTCCTCCATACAGAATGGCACCAGCAGAGTTAAAAGATTTGAAGGATCAGTTGAAAGACCTCCTAGATAAAGGTTTCATTCGACCAAGTGTCTTACCTTGGGGCGTTCCGGTCTTATTTGTGAGAAAGAAAGATGGCTCCCTGAGGATGTGTATAGATTACTACCAGTTGAACAAAGTTACCATCAAGAATAAGTATCCTCTTCCGAGAATTAATGATCTTTTCAATCAGCTTCATGGTGCTACCTATTTCTCTAAGATAGACCTCAGATCAGGCTACCATCAGTTAAGGGTAAGGGGATGTGATATTCCAAAGATAGCATTCAGGACCCGTTATGGTCATTATGAGTTCCTAGTTATGTCCTTTGGTTTGACCAATGCGCTTGCAGCATTCTTGGACCTTATGAATAGAGTATTCAAACCTTATTTAGATATGTTTGTTATCATATTCATTGATGACATACTAATCTATTCAAGGACTAAAGAAGATCGTGTTGGTCACCTCAGAATAGTTCTCCAAACTTTAAAGGATAGATAGTTATATGCCAAGTTCTCTAAGTGTGAGTTTTGGCTTGAGTCTGTGGCATTCGTAGGCCACATTGTGTCTGGAGAGGGAATTAAAGTTGATACCCAGAAAATAGAGGCAGTGCAGAATTGGCCTAGACCCACATCTCCAACTGATATTAGGAGTTTCTTGGGGTTGGCTGGATATTATAGAAGGTTCGTAGAGGGGTTCTCGTTTATTTCATCCCCTTTTACCAAGTTAACTCAGAAAACAGTGAAGTTTCAATGGTCTGAAGCTTGTGAGAAAAGTTTTCAAGAATTGGAAAAGAGGTTGACTACTGCCCAGTATTGACCTTACCAAAAGGTACGCAAAGCTTTGTTATATATTGTGATGCGTCTAAAGTTGGTTTGGGTTGTGTGCTAATGCAGAATGGCAAGGTTATAACTTATGCCTCCCGACAGTTGAAAGTCCATGAGAAGAATTACCCAACCCATGATCTAGAATTGGCTGTCGTAGTATTTGCTTTGAAAATATGGCGCCATTATCTTTATGGTGTTCATGTGGATGTGTTCACCGACCACAAGAGTCTTCAATATGTGTTTACTCAGAAAGAGCTTAATCTCAGACAAAGGAGGTTGTTATAATTACTCAAGGATTATGACATGAGTATTATTTATCACCCAGGTAAGGCTAATGTTGTTGCCGATGCCTTGAAAAGTTTGTCTATGGGTAGTACCACCCATTTTGAGGAAGATAAGAGAGAGTTAGCAAAAGATGTGCACAGACTTGCACGCTTAGGAGTTCGACTAATGGATTCCACAGAAAAATGAGTAGTGGTGATGAATGGGGATGAATCATCATTAGTGTCTGAAGTTAAAGAGAAGCAAGACCAAGATCCTATTTTTCTTGAATTGAAGGCAAACGTTCATAAGAGAAAACTAATGGCTTTTGAACAAAGGGGAGATAGAGTATTGAGGTATCAAGGTAGGTTGTGTGTACCAAGGGTGGATGAAATCCAATAGAGTATCATGGAGGAAGGTAATAGCTCCAGATATTTTATCTATCCGGGTTCCACAAAAATGTATCGAGACTTAAGAGAAGTTTATTGGTGGAGTACTATGAAGAAGGGTAATGCAGAGTTTGTTGCTAAGTGTCCGAATTGCCAACAAGTTAAAGTAGAGCATCTAAGGCCCAGTGGTATGGCTCAGAATATAGAACTCCCGGAGTAGAAGTGGGAGATGATCAATATGGACTTCATCACAAGTTTACCAAGGTCTCGCAGGCAGCATAATTCTATTTCGGTGATTGTTGATAGAATGACAAAATCAGCCCACTTTTTACCGCTAAAGACTACCCATTCGGCAGAAGATTATGCTAAGTTGCATATTAAAGAGGTGGTTAGACTTCATGGGGTGCCAGTTTTGATTATTTCAGACAGAGGTGCGCAATTTACTGCACAGTTCTGGAAATCTTTTCAGAAAGGCTTGGGTCCAAAGGTGAACTTATGTACTACCTTTCATCCTCAGACGGATGGTCAAGCAGAGCGCACTATTCAGACCTTAGAGGATATGTTGAGGTCTTGCGTGATTGATTTCAAAGGTAATTGAGATGATCACCTAACTCTTATTGAATATTCTTACAACAATAGTTACCACTCTAGCATCCAAATGGCTCCTTATGAAGCTCTTTATAGGAGAAGATGTTGATCTCTAATTGGATGATTTGAAGTTGGTATAGTTGGGTTGATAGGACCAGACTTAGTTAATCAAGCTATGGAGAAACAGAAAGTCATTCAAGAGAGGTTGAAAATAGCGCAGAGTCGTCAGAAATCCTACACTGATGTTAGGAGAGGGGAGTTAGAGTCTTAAGTAGATGATTGGGTATACTTGAAAGTTTCACCCATGAAGGGTGTTATGAGATTTGGTAAGAAAGGGAAGCTTAGTCCCCGGTATATTGGTCCTTACAGAATGTCCAAGAAGATTGGCAAAGTAGCTTATTAGTTGGAGCTACCACAAGAGCTAGCAACGGTCCATTCGGTATTTCATGTTTCCATGATTGAATAAGTGCATGGGAGATCCTTCACTTATCATGCCAACTGAAGATATTGTTATCAAGGATAGCTTGTCTTATGAGGAAATCCATGTTCAGATTCTAGACCGGTAGGTCCGCAAGTTAAGGACCAAGGAAGTAGCATCAGTCAAAGTTCTTTGGAGAAATTGGTTTGTTGAGGAAGTTACTTGGGATGCTGAGGAGGATATGAATAAGATATATCCACATCTCTTTGAGCCCAGATAAATTCAAGACCAAGGTACTAATTCTCTTCTTAGTACTCTTTAATTTATATGCTTGACGTGTTAGATTTGATTGTTGGGTGTTGAGCTGAATGTTCGATGTTACACCCTTAGCATAATAAGAGTAATCTTATTCGAGGACGAATGTTTCCAAGGGAGAGATATTGTAACATCTCGCTATTTAAAAGAACTAGAAAGAGTCATTTTAGGAAAGAATGAAAAATATGGAAAATTGGTTAAGTTAAGTTAAGTTTGAGTTTTTTTGGTCAACTTCAAACGACCATAACTCCTATATCAGGATGAGCAAGGTGTTCTTTCAAATATCGTATCAAATATCTTGGAATTATCTTTCCAACGCTACCGAGTTTGCGCAATTCTGAGTTCGTATGAGTGAGATAGGCCCATTTGAAGTTGGGTTGTTCAAATAAGGAGAGTCTAATCTGGATTTTGGAAGGGGAGTTTGGTCTTTTCCTTACCCAATTATTTTATTTCATTTTTAGGAGTTTAATTGGGGTATAATTAGAATTATATCAGTTGAAACAATTGGAAACTCATACTAGGGCTTGGAGAAAAGAAAAAAGAGGAGAAAGGAGAAGAAAAGACAAAATTCGTCAAGATCGTGCAATTTTGGTTGTGGATTTCGCCAAGGATTCAATCCTACGAGGTATGTGATATCACATAGCGTTGGGTTAGTTCACCCATGCGCCAATCATGATTCAATTCAGCGAAGTTGTGTAGTTTTGAAAACAAATATTACAAGTTCTTGATGATAATTCGTTTGAAATCTTGTTGGTTTTTGTTGTTGAAGTTTATTGAGTTTGATTCATGATTTAGGGTGTGTTTTCAGTTAGAATATTACATATATTGATGATATAGTTGATTCTAAGTGTTTGGGGAAAGAACCAAGTGAGATTAGAGGGTTTAGAGTTGAAAAACGAAGGAGAAAAATTGGAGGTTTCTAGGCAGAAGTCTAGGGCGCCGCGCCAGCCAGAGTGCCCCACTTCAGTGTCTGAAGTTTGGGCTCTGGGGCGACGCGCCAGCTAGAGCACCACAACTTCAGTTCTGAAGTTTGGTCTCTGGCGCCCTGCGTCTCTCAGAGCACCAAGGACGCCAGTTCTTCTTATTCTTCCCCCTTCTTTCCGTACTAGTTCCTTATCAACGTACCTATGTTTTCTAGTTGATTTCTATACTCTAAGGTACGTCTAAATATCATGAAATCATCATTAACATGAGATCATAAGCCTTGAATCCATACTTCAATTCAAGGAAAGTTCAGGTCAAAAGGTTAAGAGTTAAGTCAAGAGAAGTTCATAGAGTTTTGCAAAAGTCTTTTACAAATGTTTTAATTCTGTTTTAAGACTTAAACTTTGAGTTGATTAAAGAGTAAGAGTAAATTTTATTTTTCAAATATTATACGGGAACTAAGTATTTCCAAGATTTAAAATGTTTTCACATTTAAGCAAGAAAGGAAACACAGATTTCTGAAAGATCTTTTAAGCTAAGTTTTGAGTAATTATCTCAAACCAAAGAAAGAGTTTTGTTTTAAAAATATATGAGCTGAGAATATTTTGTAAGTATTATTGAGCACCGATATGGTGACGCGAGTTCATAATAACTCAAGTCTCCATAAACCATGTAGCCATCATGGGTAGAAAGGATCATACTTTGTAGATGATTCCTTAGTGGTTTTTAGCATAGACTAGTGGATCCACTTAGTTAAGGCGTTCTATATGACGGCAAAGTATAGGACAGTTCTGGGAGCGTGGGCAAGACGATGTATCATCACTTAGGCTCATAGTGGTGGTTGTCGGTTAGAGAAACTCCCACAGTATTATATTACTTTACATGTAAACTGAGTTGTTATTGCATTTCTTTAACAAATTGAGTTGCTACCTCCTATTTTAAATGCTTTGTACAACTGCACCATTATTGTTGTTTATTTTGCATTTGAGTTGAGTTATTCATGAGTTGAGTAAAGCCAAGGTAAGTGTTCTTTTCAGATTCCTTTCAAGCTTATGTCTTGTTTAGTATTCCCCTCACATACCTGATTCCATTTAGCCTACATCATTTTATGATGCAGACACAGGTAACCAGGATCAGCATCCAGCGCCTCGTTGATCCAGTTGAGCACTCAGAGTCACTTGGTGAGCCTCTTTGCTTTCCGGAGAGATCCTTTTACATTTATTTAGTACTTTAGTTGTTAGGATGATCGGGGGTCTTGTCCCGACATCCCTCCTTATTTTAGAGGCTTTATAGACATTTAGTAGTTCAGTTGTCTTTACATTGTTATTTCTTATGTTAAGACTTAATTGCCACTTTGACCTTTAAACGTTCTAAGTTATTTTATTAAATAGTTGAGTAGAGATGCATTGAATCCTTGTATTAATGTTTTTAAGTCTTCCGCTGAGTAAGTAAGCCAGGCCAAGGGTTCTCTTGGGGCCATCAATGGTTCTCGAGTGCCAGCCACGTCCTAGGTGTAGGCTCGGGGAGTGATATATAGGCATTGAGCTACTACCCTTCCATTCTAAGACTAGCTCATTGGAAACTGGAACCAAACGATCCTAGTTCTACTATAGACTAAGGCATAACAGGATTGTAACCAATCCATGCCTAGAATAATATCGAAATCTACCATTTCTAACTCTACAAGATCTGCTAAGGTGAATTTCTAAGAGACTGTGACAAGGCATTTTCTATAAACCTGTCTAGCTATAACTGGGTCACCAACTAGAGTAGAGACAAAGAAGAGTTCTAAAATAGTTTCTAGACTGACACCAAAGTTTACTGCTATATAGGGAGTTACAAAAGACAAAGTAGCCCATGTTGTGTTTCCACTGAGTGAACTATATGTGAGCCACATCCTTAAGCTGGTAGGATGCCAATTCCACCCTATCACTTCCAGTCAGTTGCATCACTCCAAAGATTTTCTTAACCTCATTAATGAAATTATGTGGGTCCTCACCAACTTGCAACTCTAAAAAATCAGGCGGATTCATCCGAACAAAATCTCGAACTCTAGTTGCAGCTGATCCAACATTAGTGTTAGTAGGAACTAGGGCCTGGTGATTGTTCTGGTTGGCTACACTATGAGCCAAAAGTTGGATCGCATTCTGAAACTATGCATTCTAAACCTCATGGTCTGGGACTAGAGGGACTGTGTTAGCATTGCGTGCATTAGCATTCCTTGTGTAATCTTTATGAAGAGGTATTATCTGAAACGTATAACGTCGAACTAGGAACGAGAAGTCGGATCATACCTTACACACGATAAGAGTAGCAAAGAAAGTGAAGTTTTCCTAAAACAATTTGTAGCCTCCCTCTCATTAGATGTGGTGCACTTTACACCCATGAAAAGAACTCTACTTATTACGACTTTCAGATATCCTAGGACTCTTAAACCTAATGCTCTGATACAAAGTTTGTCACACCTCGAGGCTACCCCCTAGCATAAACACGAGACCTAGGATCACGAATGACCCCAAGCTAACCCTGAGCTGGCATATCAAAAGCAAACTGGACATATCTATGAAAAAATGAACTAATGTAGAAACTATATCATGAGATAACTAAATGATCGGGAATACCCAATACTATTCTAAATATATATAAAATTCTAACAATTTAGTGATACAAAACAATTACTCAAATGCTAAAGCTGAATCTAAAACTATTTCTGAAAAAGCCTCTAACTAACTAGAGTTGTTGGGACATGTCCCATCTAACCTTAGCAAAACTGAAACTAAAATGAAAGTCTAAATTTGAAAACATGTTTATCGTCCTCGAAGTATGAGGACTCACCACTGAAGCTATTGAATGTGGATTGGAAACCGATCTACGCTTGACCTGAATGCTGAGGACCTGAACATGCATCATGAAAAAATGTAGCGCAGAGTATGCGTCAATACTTGGAAGGTATTGAGCATGCAGGATGGATAAAAGCTAAACAAAACATACTGAAAAATGATATAATCTGAACATGATCGAAGTAATGATATATACTGAAAAGAACTGAACTAAATGCAAATACCAAGTACATAACATGCTGAGACTGAATACTGAAGTATAACTGAAAACCTGGCCAAATGCACTAGAGTCTGACTGTGGGAGCTATTATTGACCTACATAAAACCACGTGAGCTAACGTGGAGTCCAATGCATATGCCTCATCGAGAGGACCCAATATACCTTGCTAGGGAAATAAAGGCATGATTGTTCGATGTATACACCCCATCGAGAGGACCCAATATACCTTGTCAGGGGTATAAAGGCATGAATGGCGTGATCACTAAAACTGATGCCTACAGAGGGGACTTAACCTACGGGGGAACATAGTTCTAGGACTATGAGGGTACACTGAACCCTAGTCCAACTCGGTCTAAGCCTACTCCCAACTAGAATGTGTATGACACAGCAAAGATGAAATACTAGATAGCTCAATGTTCTGACATGCAAATTTGAGAATGCAACATTTAAACACTGACAATGAAACATTCTTAACTGAAGCATGTATAACTGTTTAAACGGACCTAGCAAGTGTCATTCATGAACTAAAAGAATCTACCAAACTAGGATTCTGAGTTTCATGCAACGAACTAAGCAACAATGTTACGAAAACATGATAATCTGATTAAGGACACTATAACAACTAAATCGCAACAATTTTCTAAAGTTCTAGAAACCTTAAGTCTAAACAAGATAAAGGAAATCAAGAATCTGACTGAATTCTAGGGACCTAGTGGATGAAAGGAACCCACTAGTGAAACCCCACGTACCTGGTGACGAATCTCACAAAGAAATCTTTTGATTTCAGGGTTGGAACTGAAGAAAACCTGATGCGTTCTTGGAAGGGTTGGGTCACCTCTTTTCTCTTCTTTTTCGTTCTAGGCTTAGTGAATTTTAGAGAATAAAGGTTCTGGGTATGTCTGACTAAGTTATTAGGCTTAAACAGAGTAAGACAACGTAGCTTAGGCATTAAACAACGTAGTTTAAGTGCCCAACGCATAAGGTAAAGGACCAAAATGACCCTGACTTAATTCTGACGAAGCCCATCCACGGAGGGAATGACGGTCCGTAGTTTGGACTACCGGCCGTCATTTGGGTTCGTCGTTCATGATCTACCCGACATGGCTTCACTAAACCGAGCATAACATTTTGCTCAGATATGGGATTTTAGCAAACTCAGCTGCGTTGGAAAGAAGATTCAATTATCTTTCATTTGATGGGTCATGGTCCACCTAATTCCTTTTGTGCTAAGAGGTATGACCGTTTAAAGTTGACCCAACAACAATTTCCCTTTAACTGGTTGTTGACCCTAACCTACGGTCTGTAGGTCCAACAACGGACCGTACTGGTCGACGGTGGGTGGGATCAGAGACTATAAAGGTTTGGGCCTTAACGACAGAACCCCACCTTCGGTCTGTGGTCCTCCCTACGGTCCATGGGTGGTTCCATTGGTACTGGCACCAGATTTTTTGAAAACTAGGACTTTCTTCATTTTGAGATCCGAGGTATTACAGTTGTTTAGGCTCGTATGTCGAGGAGTATTTCAACATGTAGTTTAGGGTTGTATTAAGGAGCACTTTAGGAAATAATTCCATAAATGTAACTGTCCTTCTAACCTTTTGTGATGAAGCATTCATGCACTTTGATTTGGTGTTGATTTTTAGTACTTTCGCATTGTTGAAGCTGATTTGCACTTGATTTTGTGTCTACTCCTTAAAGTTGGGGTTTATAAGTCTCTTGATTCTTTTTCCTTTTGCGAGTCACCAAAAATCCAAGTATCACCATTCTTTTCATAAGAGAAGTCATATACTTTGGATGTGTTTGTTGTTTTCTTCAAGGTGGAAATTTCAACTGATTCAAAGCTCTCGAACTATAGTATGATGACACCTTCTTCAACGTTTAGAGATACTACAGAGGAAAGAGCTTCTAAATTGAATCTTTTTTATGATCAAGTTTGGCACTAGCACGATTTGTCTCAACTGTTTCACCATCTTTAATTATGATCTTTTCCTCTCATACCAATGTCATGATCTTTTTCTTCAGAATAAAGCAATTTATGGTGTGATGACCGATGATGCGGTGAAATTTACAATACATAAGATCATTGACTTTATTGGATTCTTTCGGCCGCTTTGACTCGGGAGTGCAATGACTTTCTTAGTTAGCAGCAGCTCATCAAGAATCGCAAGAACGTCAAAGTCTGGAAAGGTATACTCATTCACTTGTAACTCCTTCAAGGTTGATTTCTTTTTCACTTCTTAAATTTTTTGATGCATCACATTCTATTTTAACGTTTGTCTTGTAGAGGCCTTTGTAGAAGTTGTGGTTATCGCTATGGATTCTTTAGTTGTGTATTTTAATGACTCTTTGAATTGTGTATCGTCTTTTCTTGGATTAAAGACAGGTGATATCATTACATGATTTGCAATACTTAAGTCCATGTCATGAGCTGTGTGCAGCTAATTCTTGAAAACTTCAAGGTTTAATTCCTTGAAGGATATATAGAAGGCATAAATGCATCCCTTGTATACAAATTTCAACTGCAGAGATTTTAGAAAGTTGAACTTTGAAATCTAAGCTCAACATTCGCCAATGATTGATGTAGTCCACTACGGGTTCATTCTTACTTTGTTTTATGTTTGTCAATTCCATCATGCTCACTGTACGAAAACTACTGTAGAAACAATGGAGAAATTGATTTTCCAGTTGCTCCAAACAATCAAATGATTCAGGCTCCAAGTCAGTATACCAATCAAATGCGTTTTGTTTTAAAGAACAAAAAAATTGCTTGACAAAAAGATCACCATGTGTACCAGCAATGATACAAGTCTCGACGAAATGGGCAATATGTTGCCTTGGATTTTCCCTCCCATCAAATTATTGCAATTTTGGTGGTTGGTATCCAATTAGAATCTGTAGACCCTGGATTCTCTTAGAATACGACTTTGTATATCCTAAGAAACTTTGTGGCGGGCCACCATATTGAGCTTTAATGGTGTTCGCGATCATATCTTGTAGTTATTGAACTGTTAGAGTAGCCACAAAAGAAGATTGGTTTGTGCATTGAGACTCAACAACCTTTGTGGGAACATCAACTTTTTTTGCATTGTTAAATTGTGACGTGACTCTCCAGATTTGGAGAGATCTAACTTGCTCATAAGTTGGGCGATTTGGAGATATTTGTCATCAATAGACTTCTTTAAGATTTCAATGGTTTGCTCCATCATTGCAAAGTTCTTGGCCATGTCAGTTGCGTCAACCATGAAGGTATTGACCTTTGTTGGAATTGAAGAATTTATTGAATTCGTAGATTCACCAAAGTTGAAGCCAAAGTGAGAAAGGTCATCAAACAGCTTACATGCGATGTTGCTCTCCAGGGATTGCTGTTTTGAGTGTCATTTGAGACTTGCTTTTTCTTTTCATCTCCAAGGAGGTCAAATATTCATATCCATTCAAGGAACTTGTCTTGAATTCGCGTCGAGTGATTGGATCAACATCACTAAAATCAACAAATGTGACAACAATAGAGTATTTGCCCAAAACTTCATTGTTCTTTTTGAAGTCGATTGCAATAGTTGAACTTAAAGTTTTTCTTGATATGCAGGAGGAAGAGATGAAAAGCAAAATTGGTCCCACTGGGCGTGCAAAAATTATTTGCAATAAAATTCCTTAATCGCTGAAAACTAACCGCAAGCAAAATAAATAAAAGAAAATGTGATTTTTATTGATAAATCTTGTGAGTATAATTCCGTTGTTCTCTTGATTCTTCTCTCATAAAGTTCTCCGTGAGTTGAGGACTGTCAGTAGCGTATTTCTAAAATATAGGATGATTTAGACCTCCTTGAGATGTGTTTGATCTCTGGGAATGTCGGGCAGCAATTCATCATTTCAAGTCAATCTCCGAGAAGAACTCTGTTGACCACTCCTTTGAAGAGTTGTGTAGTTGGTGTTGTAGCTTTCTCCAACGCTTGCTCTTGGGCTTGTTGTAGAGTTTTCTTAGAATCCCCCCTTTAGATTGTCATGCCCATCCACTAGTTATAGTTGTAAGGGGGTGGACAAGTTTACTTATGATCGGCCAAAAGATGCCATTTTTACACTTAGAAGATTGTGATTGGTTCTTGAATTTGACTGAAACTACCACTTAATTTAGACATGTGACAACACCTTGTTGGTCTTGGATGCCTAGTCACTGTGACATGTGGCATGAGTTTGGGCTTCAAGGTAAAATGGACCTTGGACTCGAATTTAATAAAACTGGACTTATTTATTTGTAAAGCCCATATTAATTATTCAATACAAATAAACATGGATTTAATTCAAATTTTGTATAAATTAAATTCAATAAAATTTGTGTGTCTACATACGCGTCTGTAACACCCAAAAATTTCTAAGTTAAGACTCGAACTATTCTTCATTGGTGAATAAGATTG
The DNA here is from genome assembly GCA_029582545.1 of Solanum lignicaule. Classification (NCBI taxonomy): domain Eukaryota; kingdom Viridiplantae; phylum Streptophyta; class Magnoliopsida; order Solanales; family Solanaceae; genus Solanum; species Solanum lignicaule. The sequence continues at coordinate 13,211 of JAJOOF010000860.1, forward strand.
TACCAAGATATTCTTGATTTATATTAGATGTTAACATTAATTTTTTAGTGTGGGAATGATTTTTTATATGAATTAAGGTCACTAGAATCCCCTAGCACAAAGTTGAGTTGAAAGTATTCATACCGATTGAGTTTAAATATGAGATTTTACTTGGGTCAACTTCAAACTATCATATCTTTAAGAACATACAGAATAATGTGACTCATTACCTATAAAATTAAAGGTCTTTGAGTCCTCTTTCCAACGCTGCCAAGTGTGCTTAATTTCGAGCTCGGAGTAAAAAGTTATTCCCATTTGAGTGAAGCTTTCATATTTAAGGCATCTCATTCATTTCTAGAAGGGTATTTTGGTCTTTTCTTTTTCCTAGTAGGCCTAGCACGTTTTTCTTCACCCCAAAAAGGGTCTAATCAGTTTTAGATCACTTTATCACATTCCTAAAAGCTTCGAGAAATTAGAGCGAGATTTCAAGAAGAGAAAAGCTAGGTTTTCAAGCGTCCTTCAAGAATTGTTGATTTTCGCCAACATCTAAATTTAGTCAAGAAATTGTTACATCTAAAGGATCCATCCATGATTCTTGATATTGAATTTAGTTCTTTTAACAATTCAAGTTTAATTTCCTTGTTCTCTTTAGAATCTTGTAATGTCGTTCATGCTTTGGATCACATGAACCCTATAAATTGGTAAAGTTATGTTTAAAAAGGAATCGTATGAAAGTTTTTATCTATTGGCTTTGGGTTGAGAAACAAGAAGAGTTTAGGAGAAATTTCTCAATTCTAAACTAGTTTGGAGCTTGAATTTTACAAAAAAAAAATCATCGAAGGCGCTAGGGAAGGGATGGGGTGGTGTGTAGCAGTATGCCAAGAGTGTTGGGGAGACGAGCCAACAGTATGCCAGGAGTGCTGGGGCCGCACGCTAGCAGTACGCCCAAACCCAGCCCTAGTACTTTGGGGTCTGGGATGGCGCGCCAGCTGTGCGCCCATACCCAATCTCAGTACTTTGGGGCCGAGCATCCTGCACCAACAGTACGCCAGGGTTTGTTGGACTAATTCTTTCCTTTGTTTCATCGGGTGCATGTTCCTTTAAGTTGTTCCCACGTTTCTCTTCATATTATTAGCTCATATAGGCTCCATTTACCTTTGAAAATTAGGCATATCCTAATCACATGTTTTAATGCACATTCAAAACTAAAGTGAGTTTAAGAAAAAAGTATAAGAATTTTATTGAGTTGATTCGTTCATGTCTATATTTCAACACGAACCCTATTCTTGAGTATTCATTGAATTCTTATTGAGAATTTTTTAAACAAAATATTATTGTTTAAACTAAGTTTTTGAGAAAGTAAAGAGGAGTTTGAGAAAGAGTATAAGAGAACTAAGTAGTCCCAAACATATCATTTTGTTATATTGAGAATAGAACTATAATTCATGATTAGTATGACAGTCGAGTATGCCATCAATGTGTAAGAATTATGAAATCCAGATATTCCATCAATATTTATGCAGTATGATTTCCCGATAAATAAATGATCAGATCACAATATACAATTGTTTTAAACTATTTTTTTGAGAAAGTAAAGCAGAGTTTCAAAAAAGTATAAGAGTTTTCAGTTTTTATAAGTCGATCTTGAACTTTAAAGATAAGTCCATAAGCATGTGTTTTAAATGCAAGTTTTGAACAGAGTCTTTTGAGAAAGAGAAATGATTTGATATGTAAGTATAATTGATGTTTTTAAAAAGTACTTTAGTAAAGTAATAGTCCCTTTCTTTGTACAGGGTGATTGAGCAAAGTGAAAAATAAATTAAAGTAATAGTCCCTTTCTTTGTAAAGGGTGAATTGAGTATAAACTTATATCTGATTATTTTGGGTATACTATTGAGCACCAAATTGGTTAGAGTCTTTCATAGCTCAAAAATCCCATAAAATTACGTAGCTAGCATAGGATAGGGTAACATTAGTTCTTCATGCGACTCCTCACTGGCTCTGAGAAGGTCTATTAGATGGATTCATAGTCACAATATCATCCTATAGTGTAGGATAGGATAACATTATTTCTTCATGCGACTCCTCACTTCCTCTGAGAAGGTCTATTAGATGGATCCATAGTAACAATATCATCCTATACCCCGAGAAGGTATAGGATGACCCTTACAACATGGGTGAAATGTTGTATCATTGCTAGGCTCATAGTAATGGTTATTGGTTAGAGAAACTCCCCACAAAGTAAAGTATATTATTTTTATACTACTTTTATTGCATATTTTATTATAAAGCTTAAATGGTTTTCACTTCATGTTCATGTATTGATTCAATTGAGTTATTTTTAGTCATTTAGTTCAGTTAGTTTTTTATTCAGCCATATTGCATACATGTACATTCAATGTATTGATGTCCTTCGACATGCATGTTTTAATGATGTAGATACTGGTTCTTAGAATCATCAACTGACATTTCGTTGAGATCAGTTTACACTTCAAATAGCTCAAGTGAGCCTCCTTGCATTCCGAGAGACTTCACATTTATTTTCTTGTCAGTTGTTTTGAGTAGATGGGGTCTTATCCTGGCACTCGTCTATATACAGTAGAGGCTTCATAGATAGACAGTTTTGGAGAGTCTTTCAGTTTTTAGATGTTATGTTTGAACTTATTTTTCATACTAGTATATTCAGCAAAGTTTTGAGATTCAGTAAACTATTTTTAAACATTTCTTTCAATTTGATGCTTATGTTTCTTGAGTTAGTCTTTCGCCTGTATTTAGCTGGGACGAGGGTTCGCTTGGGGACCAACAATGGTTCTCTAGTGCCGACCATGTCTAGGGTGTAGGCTCTGGTCGTGACAAACTTAGTATCAGAGCGCACATAGTTCAAGCGTCCTAGGATGTCCATGAAGCTGTGTCAGTAAGATCATTTTTATGGTTGTGAGGGGCCCATTTATATAAAAGAGAACTACAAACATCTAAGAAAAGTTTCTCTTCTTTCATACTCTAAATCTTGCAATAGAACCGTGTCATAAGGAACTTATTCATACTCGTGAGTTTCTCAAATCCATTCGACTAACCCTCATACTCAAGGTAATTGAAAAGCAAAGCCCAGATCCTTATCGATGAGTCACTCTAGGAAAAAGTCTTGAGAAAGTTATGAGATGGCAGTGGGGCTTGAAAAAAGCCCGTGAGTGAGGTTAAGTGTGAGATTCGAAAGAATGAACTTTTATTCATATGAATCGTGCATTCGAGCTAAAACAAAGATGAACTCCTAAACTCTCTTCTCTAAACCTTGTTTCAGTTGAGACCCTTTTAAGGAAGTGTATTTTAGAGCTTGGGTAGTTTATCACCCGAAATATAGTATGAGTTGCTGTCACGACCCAGGGGTACCCCCCTAGATGTAACACGGCATACTTGACCCCGAAAGAGTCACATACAAGCCTCATAGCATATATTGAACATAAGAGCATAGGAAATTAGTGCGGAATTTAAAACTTTTCTTTACAATCGAAGTCTCTTATAAAATGAAAGAGAATCTATGACTCTATGTCTCAAACTATCTATAACACTTCGATTAAAACTCTTTGAAATACAATCTTAGGGACATAGCCCTTACATAAGTCTAAAACATGAAAGTAAAGACATAAGGGACATATAGTTGAGACCTCGAATACAATGAGGACTCACCAATCTTCTTCTTCTTGATCTACTAGAGTCCTAGCCACGAGGATGGAATCCAATATCTCCAAAGCCTACACTTATAGAAAATGTAGAAAGATGGGGTTAGCACAAAAAGTACTAAGTATGGAAGCCATGCATTAAAAATCCTTAAAACATGCATAAAAGGGACATTTCATTTGAAACCATGCTATATGCCATTTTAGAACATCATCTTTGAAATCGTTGGAGAAAGCAACTCATGAATCAACTCACATAAAGTTTATCATAGCATACAAGATATCATCATAATCACAAGCATAGTTTCCAACATAAACATAATACATATCCCAATCTTGACAATACATAGTATCCAATCATAACATAATACATAGTCAAATACTAAGATCATCTCATCATAAAGTAATCATCACATAAGAAACCTTGAGCTCTACTTGTGCAATGCATAGATAGGACCCCATAATCGTATCTACACTAAGTATTAGTTCTAGGCCACCATGATCATGCATAACATACCTTGACCCTATTCATAGCCAACACATATAGTCAAAGAGCCATTCATGTTCATAGTTTGTGATATGTAAAGTCATTCATAAAAACAACCCATATCATGCATACATAGATTCATATATCTTCATAGCATAAGTAAACCACACCACAACCCCTTTATAAGTCTTCTTGTGCAATTTATAAGTGAAGTCCCATACCCCCACTCACACTAAGTAAAGTTCATTAAGAAGTCATAAGCATAGTCCATATTCATATTCATGTTCATAATTCATAATAAAGCACGCATAACTCATAATCATCATGTCATGAGGGAAACCTACCATACCCACTCTCAAAGTCTACTTGTGCAATGCATGAATGAAGTCTCATACCCCCATTCACATTAAGTAGAACCTCTTAAGGGACTATAGTAATTAACCCATGTTCTTGTTCATGTTACTTATTCATGTGACTTGCTCAAGTCTCTTGTTCATGTTACTTTTTCATGTAGGGAATATAATTTTAACCGACATAGACCATGTGAGCTACATGGAATCCAGTGTCGTGTAACCCCACACCGAAAGAAGGTGTCCTACTTGCCTAAGGTAGAACTAATATGTTTAGCTTTTAGGTGGATCCACTAGCTAAAAACCTATGTGGGCACATAGTTATGGGATATGGAGATTCCTTCTAGAAACCCAACCTCTTGCATTGGCGGAGGAGCTTTCATCTCATGAGTTTACTTTAGATGACCTGACCTCTTGCATTGGCGGAAGGGCCTTTACCTCACTTTCCATATCCACTCAGTGCTAAGCATTATTTCCCAAATTATACATAATTAGTCTTGAATTGCATTTACATGTGTGAAGGGACACTTTTACCCTTCATTCAATACAACTCATAATATAGCTCATAGATTCATTTAGGTGATAATGGACTTTCAACCTTAGAATCTTCATTAGTATGTGAGAATAACTTTCACACCAAGATCATGTGTTCTCATGAGAATGGAATTTCACATCAACACAATAGGATCATCATGGTCATGTACATTTCATGCATAATAATGTGTAAAGGTGCATATGAGAACTATACTTTCAATTAACACCATTGATACATCATAATCATGTTTATGCATGGAGTGTGTGTGTGTAATTGTCCTTGAAATGACACAACAATAACATTATCATCATCCTAGACAATTCATACATAATCAAGTGTAAGGGTAAGGGAATAATGTCCTTTCAACAATACCACAATTACACAATAATCATAGGACCTTCACTTTCTAAGTGAATCATAAGTTCACACATAATTCTTGTCAACATGTACAAACCTTCATAATATGCCCATCAAGGGCTATGGATCAACTCATCCCAAACATATAGCATTAGCACATTAGATAAGGGAACACCATGATTCAACAACTCACTAATACCTTAGCCATATCATAATAGGCACTTTCTACTCAAGGTATTCATAAACATGCACATAATATCATAGTCATGCATACACCTCGCATCTTGCATTCAAGGGTCATATTGAGTCAATACATCTAGCATTCAATACAAGAAAATAGATACAACCATGACTCAAGTAGTCCATTCAACTCATGCATAAGTTCATGTGATCATATTATAGGTCACGTAGATGAAGTCTTCTCACAATAGGGTCATATACAATTCAACATACATAATGGCTTCTTCTTGAAGCTTTAACACCCTTAGTTTATCCATTTTAGCTTTCCCTCTTAAAGCCTAGGAGTCATCTTCATGTTACAAGCCTTACTCTTAAGCAATGCCTCACATGATCATCAAGTATACCTAATTCTCAAGGTAATCTAACCACATGTCTCATTCTTGATCAATTATAGTCATATAGGAACATATAAACTCAATCTCAATACTACACAACCATGATCCATCATATTAGTCATAATCAAGTCAATTCATGTTTAGAAGCTTTACCCTAAATCAATTCATGTCTAGGTGATCTAATCTAAGGCATTACATCAAGAAGTTCATTGTTCTAAAAAGGTCACATATAAACCCTCAATTAACCTCTTTCATGGCATAGCCCTAATCACATAAATTAACCTTAGAATCTTAGGATAATAAAGTATACATGTAGAATCATACTTAGATCATGCAATTTCATCATAATTAACTCACATCCAATCAATTGGACCAACTTGCAAAACCATCACATAATGTAAAGAAGAAACTTAGCTAGGATTGGGGGTCCCATGGATTCTTGAATGATTTGAGTTAAAATCATATAAAATCAGCCTTACATTCATAAACAAACATAATTCAACCTTTAAAAGCAAGTTTGAAAGGAATCCATGGAGTTGAGTTGAAACCCTAGCTAATTGGGTTTTCTAGATTTGAGATAAAAGCTTTTGAAAGGGATCCTTGGGTGATAGCTTCCCAAGGATGAAGAACTCCAATAACTTAGGTGTAGAATCCAACCAAATTAGTATTTAAAATCTCCCATCTTGAAGCTCTAACTTGGTTTCTTCATGGTTCTTCAATGGAGGTTCTAGAGAGAAGATTCTTGGAGAGAGAGGTAGTTGGGTTTTGATTTGGGGTCTTGGTTTATGATTAATTAAAAGGTGTTTTAATACCATAAACTACTTTATATTAGTGAAATAAACCCATAATAATTGACACTTAATGAAAACTAGTTAATTAACAATTTACCAAATAGACCCTACCTTGTCCGAACCATTGCAACTTTTGCAGAGGTGAACCACAACAACCCACCCACGGACCGTGGGTGGGACCACGGGCCGTCCTAGCCTTCTGTGGTTTGGGTCTGAGGCTAGCCAAATGAGGCCTTGACCTACGGAGCAAGACCACGAGGTGTGGATGGACCTACGCCCCGTAGGTCCCATCCGTGGTTCATAAAGTTTTGCTAATTGGGGCAGATTTGGGGAGCTTTGGGGGTTAGGCTTTAGGGTCCGCCTCAAGGACCCCTAGGGTGGTCCTTGGGGAGTCGTACCCGGACATTTAACCCCTAAACTCCTCAACCTAGACTCTAGAAACCTTTTTACAACATTTACTCACATTTCCAACTCTAAACTCACACATGAAGCTCTAGTTTCACCTACTTGATTCCGTTAAGCTTTAGCTAGGTCTTACTACTGTTTACGGGGTGTTACATTTGCAATGTTATGAGTCAGTAGTAGTAAAAGTGCCCAGAGTTAGAAGTATACATTTAAAGCTGAAGTAACCTAATAAATGGGGATAGTTATCGAGTAGAGTATGTAAGTTGTACCGATGTACCTAGTAAGTTATTAATGAGGAGTTTTCCTTAATGGGTAGACTAACAAGTGATGAGTTTATGTAGATTTCATGATAAAAGCTAGAGTAAGAGTTACTAGTATGGATGAATTAGAGTATACTTCAACCAGAAAGGAGTTTATGTCAATGTAACATTGTGTTAGTGAAGACCAAAAATAGGTGTAGAATAAAAGAGCAGAGTATTCATGAGGTGATAGATCTAAGCTAGGCTTATGATTTTTTTTGGGAGAGTCAGGAGGTCAGAGGGTTATAGAGCTAATCTGGTAATGATGTATAGTAAATGTGTAAATAGTATTGAAGTTGTGAAAGGGAATGTGATGGTAAACTCTAAGTGTGTAGGCTGAGAGATAAAGATTGACTATTTGTCATTGGGTCTTAGTGAGCGAGTGTTTCTTAATTTTATCTAGTTAGTCGTAAGTTAGTTTAGTATGTGAGAAATTATATTGATATCTGCATTTAGTACTAGACACTAAGCTCAAATTTGAGATGAGTGTAGTGATAAAAAAATATGGCAACATGAGGGTAATGATGTCAGTTTTCAGATCTGATCTAGTAGGTTTGACATAAATTAGGTCAGAAATTAAGGTTTTAATTATCTATAAATGGGAGTGGTAGAAGTGTGGTATTATGACTCTTAGATGAGAGAAATGAAGTGAGGCTAAGTCATAAGATTAGCAAGAGCATTAAGGGGTGTACCCGAGATCATATGTAGTTGGACGAGGTTCTAATTAAGTTTATGACTTTCAATATGTACCTAGATAGTATAATTGAGTTATCAATGTGTATTAGGCTAATGTAAAAATTATTTATTACCCTTAAGATTTTGGTCGAAGGTACTATATATAGACAATGATGAGCCTTTCAAAAATGGTTGAAATTTCCATCAGTTAGATTGATATGAACTTAGAAGGACAATATTAGTGGGCTAAGAAGGTGAAGTCATACTATTAAGAGTTAGATTAAGCAGCTTTATAAGCCAATGGAATAGGTTAAAAGAAGTATCTTAGAAAGAAATGCTAGAAGGAATCTTAGTATTTGCATATGAAGAGTTCTGTAGACATCGAATTAGCATGTCCCAAGTTTTAGAGTAAAACAAATATAAATTAGTTTAGAGATGATGGAGTAGATTTATAGCCTTAAAGTGTCAGCTTCAAACCTAAGGATGAGATGATAGGATGAGAATCCAAGTCTAGTGTTGAGAATAAAATAGTAATGTGTTCAGGAATAGTTAAAGTGATATATCGATCCATTTATACACTAGCGTATTCCTCAAAGTCAGTTGTCACACCATCAGGTTGATGTCTTATATCAGAATTGTGTTCATGACTTATGCTCATATACTTCATACAAATTTACATCTATGCTTAGTTCTCGGAATGAGGGGCAAAGACTTTAGCCCATTGATCTCAATCTTACTCCATAAAGTTATGGATATCATCCTCATGATATGAACCTATTCATATAAGCACTCATATCTCATAGTATTCTCAGTTTTGCGTAGTCATGATTTACTCTCAATGGCTAGCAACATAATGTTACGTCATTCATATTCTTACATCATATTTCTCGAATGAATCGTCCTTATGATATTTCACTCTAAGATTTTTCAGTGATCCCTTTTCAGTTGTGTCAGTGATGGTGATAATGAGTAGCATTCCTAGAGAGCAAGGTGGAAAGTGTTGCTAAAATTGAAATCTATAAGTCTATCGCTTAAGGCACAATAGTTCTATTCATACTTTGTACCCAGATAGCCTTATTTCATGTCAAATAATTTCAGATAGAGTGTGACTATATTAATACACATATTGTTCTTGACTTATGTGCTATAGACAGTTCCAAACTATTAATATGAATCAGTTCCACCTATCTTAGTTGGAAATTTCTAAAGTCAGAAATATAGTAAGATTAACTCCATTCCTTTCCATTCTCGGTCCAGCCGTCATTCGAGGATAAATGATCTTATTGGTGAATAAGATTGCACATAGTGATTCTTGATTGTTATTAGATGTTAAGATAAAGTTTTGTAGTGTGGAAATGATTTTTTATATGAATTAAGGTCACTTAATCCCCTAGCACAAAGTTGAGTTGAAAGCTTTCTTACCGATTGAGTTTCAATATGAGATTTTACTTGGGTCAACTTCAAACAATTATATCTCTTAGCACATATAAAATTGGGTGACCTATTAACTATCCAATTAAAGGTCTTTGGGTCCTCTTTCCAACGCAGCCAAATGTGCTTAATTTTGAGCTCAGAGTAAAAAGTTAAGCCCGTTTAAGTTAAGCTTTTCTATCTAAGGCATCTCATTCGTTTCTAGAAGGGTATTTTGGTCTTTTTCTTTTCCTACTAGACCTAGCACGTTTTTCTTCACCTTAATAAGGGTCTAATCAATTTTAGATCACTTTTTCACGTTTCTAAACACTTAGAGAAATTCGAGCGAGATTTCAAGAAGACAAAAACTAGGTTTACAAGTGTCCTTCAAGAATTATTGATTTTCGCTAAGAACATTCCAGGTATGTAAGGCTTCTCACAGTGTTGGAATTATTCGTCCTCACACCCTACATCTAAATTTAGTCAAGAAATTGTTACATCTGAAGGATCCATCCATGATTCTTGGTATTGAATTTCGTTCTTTTAACAACTGAAGTTTGATTTCCTTGTTCTCTTTAGAATCTTGTAATGTCGTTCATGCATAGAATCACATGAACCCTATGGATTGGTAAAGTTATGCTTAAAAAGGAATCATATAAAAGTTTTCATGTATTGGCTTTGGGTTGAGAAACAACAAGAGTTTAGGAGAAATTTCCCAATTTTAAACTAGTTTGAAGCTTGAATTTTATCAAAAAACTTCATCGAAGTCGCTAGGGAAGGGTTGGGGCGGAACGCCAGCAGTACGCCCAAACCCAGCCCTAGTACTTTGGGGCCTTGTGCCCTGCGCCAGCAGTGGGCCAAGGTTTGCTGGGCTAATTCTTTTCTTTGTCCGGTGCATGTTCCTTTAAGTTGTGCCTATGTTTCCCTTCTTATTATTAGCTCCTATAGGCTCCATTTACCTTTGAAAATTCTGGAATATCTTAATCACAATTCACAAGTATTAATGCACGTTCAAAACTAAAGTGAGTTTAAGAAAAAAGTTCAAGAGTTTTATTGAGTTGAGTCGTTCATGTTTATATTTCAACACGAACCCTATTCTTGAGTATTCATTGAATTCTTATTGAGAATATTTTAAACAAAATATTATTGTTTAAGCTGAGTTTTTGAGAAAGTAAAGAGGAGTTTGAGAAAGAGTATAAGGGAACTAAGTAGTCCTAAACATATCATTTTGTTATATTGAGAAGAGAACTATAATTCCTGATTAGTATAACAGTCGAGTATGCCATCAATGTGTAAGCACTATATATGACATCTAGATATGTCGTTAATGTTTATGCAGTATGACTTTCCGAGTCATCAATGATCAGATCATAATAAACAATGGTTTAAAACTAATTTTTTTAGAAAGTAAAGAAGAGTTTCAGAAAAGTATAAGAGTTTTCAGTTTTTATATGTTGATCTTGGACTTGAACGATAATTCCATAAGCATGTGTTTTAAATGCAAGTTTTGAACAGAGTCTTTTGAGAAAGAGTCAAATGGTTTCATAAGTAAGTATGTTTGATGTTTTTGAAAAGTACTTCAGTAAAGTAATAATCCCTTTCTTTGTGAAGGGTGATTGAGCAAAGTGAAAAGTAAAGTAAAGTAATAGTCCATTTCTTTCTAAAGGGTGAATTGAACATAAAGTTATAATTGATTATTTTGGGAGTAGTATCGAGCACCGAATTGGTTAGAGTTTTTTATAGCTCAGAAGTCCCATAAAACTACGTAGCCAACGTAGAATAAGATAACACTGATTCTTCATGCGATTCCTCACTGCCTCTAAGATGACCTATTAGATGGATCCATAGTCACAATATCATCCTATACCCCGACAAGGTATAGGATGACCATTTCAACGTGGGCGAAACATTGTATCATTGCTGGACTCATAGTAATGGTCGTCGATTAGAGAAATTCCCCACAAAGTAAAGTATATTATTTTCATATTACTTTATTGTAAAGCTTAAATGGTTTCCACTTCATGTTCATGTATTGATTCAGTTGAGTTAATTTATTTCAGTCATTCAGTTTAGTTATTTGTTTATTCAGTCAGATTACATACTCGTACATTCAATGTACTGATGTTATTCGACCTCCATCTTTTAATGATGCAAATACAGGTTCTTATGATCATCAACAGACATTTCGTTGAGATCACTTTGCACTTTAGATAGCTTAGGTGAGCCTCATTTCATTCGGTAGACTTCACATTTATTTTCTAATCAGTTGTTTTGAGTAGTACCGGGTCTTGTCCCGTCACTCGTCTATATATAGTAGAGGCTTCATAGATAGACAATTTTAGAGAGTCTTTCAGTTTTCAGATGTTTTATTTAAACTTATGTTTGCTAATTAGCTTATTCAGAAAAGTTTTAAGATTCAGTAAACTGTTTTTAAATGTTTCTTTCAGTTTGATGCTTATATATGCTTGAGTTAGTCTTCTGCTTGTAGTCAGTCGGGATGAGGGTTAGTTTGGGGACCAACAATGATTCTCGAGTGTCGGCCACGTCTGGGGTGTAGGCTCAAATCGTCACAGCGTCGCACTCTTTTACCCTTAGCCGAGATTTTTTCCTACTGGATTTTTCTGGTAAGGTTTTAAATGAGGCAACTTTCAATGCGTATATATATATATAATTCTTTGTTGACATAATTGGAAGTTCCTATAATAAATTGATAGCTTTTGAAAAAAGAGGAAGAGGCAATTTTAATATTTTTTTTATTTCAAAGAAACATTATCAATCAACTAGATACGTGTACTCTCTTTTTTTCACTAGAACTTTTGTCCATAGAGTTTTTCCTAGCAAGGTTTTAACGAGGCACATTATCTATGGATGAAATCCAATGATTAGTAATTAATACATCATATTATGAATGTCAATTACACAGCTCCGCAAGCAGGTACCATACGCAACTTGCAAACAAATTCCTAAGTAACTTACAAACAACTTCACAAGGAGATTCCTATAAGAAGCTTACACAAAAAGGTTTTTATAAGCAGCTTACATATATCTCTACAAGTAGGTTTCTACAATCAGCTTACTAGTAGGTTTTTTCAAGAAGCTTGTAATGATGCAATAAATAATGTGTATTATGAATGACTATTCATTTCTTTTTTGTATACATAGACATCCAAGGGAGAGTGTTGTAACTACTCCCTCCGTTTCAAAAAGAATGATCTTCGTTCCTTTTTAGTCTGTTTCAAAAAGAATGACCTCTTTCTTTTTTTGGTAACATTTTAATTTCAGCTTTCCATGTGGCATGTTTAAGGCCACAAGATTAAATGGCAATTTTGTATATTTGACATAACTTAAATTTAGGACCACAAGATTCAAAAGTCTTCTTTATTTTCTTAAACTCTTTTCCAAGTCAAACTAGGTCATTCTTTGTGAAACGGAGGGAGTAGATTATTTGGTAGATGTCATGGATGACCTCACCTTATTACTGTAGCATTATGACTACTCCAAGTCATAATTCTTATCAAAGGACATTGATAATAATGTAAAAATACACACAAAAAGAGTAAGTTACTACTTCCTATTTCCTATATCTCTCCTCTTCTACTATTGTTGTTTCTCTTTTTTTTGTTCTTGTCATATTATTCCATCTCTTCTCTAGTTTTGCTATTCAAGTTTTAATATATTATCTTTATTTTATAACATAATTAAGGCAATATAGTACATTATCAATATAACTTGACCTAAAAAGTATCTAAAATTTGGCTTTATTAGATCATAATTTCAGTAAAAAGAAATCTAAAGCTATTTGGCAAGTCAATATATGGCTGAAATTTGACCATGTCAAGACCACAACTTCAATAAAAATATCCAATTTTTGACCTTGCTAAAACAACTTCAATAAGAAGTGTGATGTTTGGCTTAAACAAGAACACACTTCAAATAAAGATTGTCCAAAATTTTCTAACTTTCACACACAATTTTTTTTAACTTCAGTATCATGTGTTTGAAGTGGTCCCAAAATGGTGTATTCGAAAAAACAATTAACTTTATCTACGGCTGATAAAATAATTGTCCCAAAAATTGGTATTTATGCTCTTTTGTTGAAAATATACGTTTTTGCATGAATATCCTTTATTTTGAAATGATCTTTAATTTTTATCTTGTTATTCATTCAATGAAAATTCACGAGTGAAAATATCTTTAATTATGACATAATTTCACAAGACATAAGTTTATAAAAATGTTTGCCTTGTCTAACATAAGTTTAGAATTATTTTTTTACCTAGTTAAGAAAAATTCAGTTGAATAAGTTATATCTCATAAAGTATGACTTTGTTAATTCTAAAATGAACTTATGAAACTTATGCCAATATCAACATAAGCTCACTAGGAATTAAATTATGCCTTGTAAAACATAGCCTATGAGTTATGAACCGAATAAGGCAAACTTATACTTCAATCTACGTAAAATCTCTAAATCTAAGTATACTCTGTAAGACGTATTTTTTAGGTTGAATTTAAACCTATGCATCTAATGCCATAAATTCGACATAAATTAAGAAGCATAATTTGTTATGGTTTATAAAATCTAATCTGTGTTATATTATAACACAAAAATAAAAAATTTCGCCCCGCAGAATTTTTCTTCTTCTGATATCACAAATATTTTCAATTATTTTTTTGCTACTTAAAATACTAAGAACAAAATTAAAGAGCATGAATTTAAGAAAAAAACACTACTAAAAATGACCCAAAATTCCCATATTGAATAAAATTCTGAAAATATCAAAAGATCCCAAGATTTTGGTTCACCTTATACCCTCTCATCCTCACTATGGGATTATGGGATCTTATGCATGCATTGCACAAGCTTGTCTTGAGGTGGCTTATGAAGTATTTCTCTTATGTTATGTTAAATTAGATGCATTGATTATGCCTGTGACTATGTTGTTATCTCCCATGCTTATTTCCTATGTTCTATGATGATATCTCTTATACTTATGACTTATGTTATTGTCTATTTTGATTATGGTATATGTCTTATGTGGACTAATGCCTCTTATATACTTATGTTGATGATATGTGCTAGCCATCATATTTAGTACATTATTGGACTAGCACATACTTTTTCCTACATTCTTATTAAATGTAGGGTTCGGCGATATTGAGTTCCATTCCCGTGGATAGGTTCTTAGTAGAAGCAAGCAAGCAAAGACTTGGTGAATCCTCATACCATCGAGGATTTGACCACTATGTTCTTTTATGTCTTTCTTTATGTTTAGATAGTGTATGGGTTGTGTCCCTAACTCTTTTCAAGTATTAGATGGTTTGAGACAAATGTAATAGACTTCTGCTTCGTTTTATGAGACTTCGATTGTTTTTTAAAAAATATTTTAAATTTACGCACTTTTCTATTATCTTATGTTGTGATATGCTAAGTGGCTTACATGGAGTCTTTCGGGGTTCTATATGCCTTGTTACATCTAGGGGGTACACCTGGGTCGTGACAGCCCCAAGTCTGCTTTTGAAGTTTGGGGCCTGGCGCCCCGTGCTAGTAGTGCGCCAAGGGTCGCCTGGGCCGATTCCTTCTTTGTTTCATCCGGACACGTTCCTTTAAGTTGTGGCCACATCCCCCTTCTCTGTAGTAGCTCCTATAGGCTCCATGTACCTTTGAAAATTTTTGCATAACCTAATCATATGTCTTAATGCACATTCAAAACTAAAGTGAGTTTAAGAGAAAAATTCAAGAGCTTTTATGTAGTTATTGTTGAGAACCCTTTTTAACCAATGATCTTAAACTAATTTTCCGAAAAAACAGAGATGAGTTTTGAGAAGAGTTTCATACGTGATTGAGAAAGAATAAAAGGGAACTAAGTATTTCCTAATGTAACATTTTTATATTGAGAAAAGAGAAACTTTGATTTCTAAAAAGAGTTTATGAGTTCAGGGTATTTCATAGCAGTTACCTCTTTTAAGAGGAAACTTTGAGTAATTATCTCAAATCAGAGAAAGAGTATGTTTTATACATTTGAGCATGATCATATATATTATTGGAAGTAGTATTGAGCACCAATATGGGGATAAGTTCAGACAACTCAAAATCCTCATAAACCATGTCTTGCCAACATGGGTAAATGATCATACCTTTTAGATGAATTCTTATTGCTTGGTGGATCCACTTAGTTAAGAGGTTCTATACCCCGACACAGTATATGACAGTTCTGGCAGCGTGGGCGATATGTTGTATCATAACATAGCTCATAGTGATGGTTGTCAGTTAGAGAATCTCCCAAACAGAGTTAAAAGTGTCTTTTTATTTTATCACTTAATATGTTGAGTTCTGAGATGAGTAAGTATTTTTGTAAAGTTTTAATGATTTCACTCCTTTATTTCTTTACATTCAGTTCAGTATATATCTATATCTATTGCGGTCCTTTCATTTAGTTATTTTTTATTCAGCTATATTACATACTTGTACATTCAATGTACTGATGTTATTCGACCTGCATCTTATTGTGATGTAGATACAGGGTTCAAGATCATCAACATGCTTTTCGTTGAGATCACTTTGCACTTCAGATAGCTTAGACGAACCTCCTTGCATTCCGGGGGACTTCACATTTATTTTCTAGTCAGTTGTCTTGAGGTGTCGTGGGTCTTGTCTTGACATCCATCTTGAGTAATAGAGGCTTCATAGATAGTTAGAGTTGACGAGTCTCTCAGTGTGTTCCTTTCTATTTTGAGATCTTGAAAACTATTACTTATACCTTATTAAGTATTTTTAGACATTTAATTGAGTTGATTTTAATTATGCATTTAAAGTTTCCTATCGGCTTGAGTAAGTCTTCCGCTAAGTAGTCAGCCAGATCAAGGGTTCTCTTGGGGACAAACAACGGTTCTCGAGTACCGGCCACATCCTGGGTGTAGGCTCGAGGCGTGACAATTACTGTAGCATTATAACTACTCCAAGTCATAATGCTTATTAAAGGTCATTGATAATAATGTAAAAAATACACACAACAAGAATAAGTTACTACTTTATATTTCCTATATCTCTCTTCTTCTACTATTTTTGTTTCTGTTTTCTTTGCTCTTGTCATATTATTCCATCTATTCTTCTCTAGTTTTGCTATTCAAGTGTTAATGTATTAACTTTATTTTATAATATAATTAAGGCTATATAGTACATTATCTATATAAATTGACCTAAAAGTATCTCAAATTTGGCCTTACTTAGATCATAATTTCAAGGAAATCTAAAGCTATTTGGCAGGTCAATATATGGCTGAAATTTGACCATGTCAAGACCACAACTTCAATAAAAAATATCCAAAATTTGACTTTGCTAACACAACTTCAATAAGAAGTGTGATGTTTGGCTTTGACAAGAACACACTTCAAATAAAGATTGTCCAAAATTTTCTAAATTTCACACACAAATTTTTGTAACTTTATTTGAAGCGGTCCCAAAATGGTGTATTCGAAAAAACAATTAACTCTGTCTACAACTGATAAAATAATGGTCTCAAAATTTGGTATTTATGCTCTTCCGTTGAAAATATAAGTTTCTGCATGAATACCCTTTATTTTGAAATGATCTTTAATTTTTATCTTACTATTCATTCAATGAAAATTCATGGGTGAAAATATATCTAATTATAACCTAATTTCGCAAGACATAAGTCTATAAAATGTTTGGCTTGTCTAACATAAGTTTAGATTATTTTTTTACCTAGTTTATAAAAAATTCAGTTGAATAAGTTATATCTCATAAAGTATAATTTTGTTAATTCTAAAATTGAACTTATGAAACTTATGCCTATATCAACATAAGCTCACTAGGAACAAAATTATGCCTCGTAAAACATAGCCTATGAGTTATGAACCGAATAAGGCAAACCTATACATAGCCTATGAGTTATGAACAGAATAAGGCAAACCTATACTTCTATCGACGTAAAATCTCTAAATCCAAGTATCCTTTGTAACACATAATTTTTAGGTTGAATTTGAACCTATGCATCTAATAACATAAATTCGACATAAATTAAGAAGCATAATTTGCTATGTTTTATAAAACCTAATATGTGTTATATTATAACACAAAAATAAAAATGTCCGCCCCGCAGATTTTTTCTTCTTCTGATATCAAAAATATTTTCAATTAATTTTTTGCTACTTAAAATACTAAGAACAACATTAAAGAGCATGAATTTAAGAAGAAAAAAAAACTACTAAAAATGACCCAAAATTCCCATATTGAATAAAATTCTGAAAATATCAAAAGATCCCAAGATTTTGGTTCACCTTATACCCTCTCATCCTCTCAGTGCAGAATAATTTTTGAAAACCCCAAAATCTTCTCTTATCTTCCCTCTCAAAGTTGCTCTACAATGCTAAATCCCTAAAAAGTCTCCAGCTTCAGTATCAAAACCAGGTATATTATTAATCTTTAGTGTTGGGTTCAGGTTCTTTCCAAGTTTCATGGAACAGCTCATGTGCATATTGTAGAAAAATGGCATCTTTACCTCTTGTTTCAAATGACAGATTATTAGTTACTCACAAGAAATGGAAACCCCATATTGGAAATTCTGAATCTTTAAGAAGTTTCAAGAATCAATCTTGCTCATTACCCAATTCTTGTTTTACCTCAAGATTCTGTATTTCTCAGTCTAGGTACAAGAAACGGATGCTTCATTTTGGGAATTCTGACCCTTTTAGGAGATTAAAGAATCAATCTTGCTCATTATCCAATTCTTGTTTTACCTCAAGTTCTGTTCCTTTACTGGGGTTGAATTATAGGTTTTGTAAATCTCAAAGTAGATTACTGCATTGTAGTACTGGGGTTAGGTCAATGGTAAATGAGAAGGGAGATATAGAAACCCTTTATCAAAAAACAGGAAGTAATAATAGTCGTAGGAAGTTTTCGTTGAGATTGAGACCAAGGATAAGATTACTGTCAAGAAGGTTGAAAAGGGTATCTGTTATATCTATGTTAAATGATTTTGGGAAGTTTCTGAGGAAGAACACAAGAAGAGTGGCACTGTCAACTTCAATTTCTGTGATATTGGGCTTGTGTTATTTGTTTCTAAGATTGACAGCAACTCCTTCTCCAAAGGTTGTTCCATATTCAGACTTGATTACCAGCCTTCAGGGAGGATCTGTATCAAAGGTTCAATTTGAGGAAGGCACGCGGCGTATTTACTACAATACGAACTTGTGGAGTCTTAAAAATGCTCAAACAGGCGACGATAATTCCTTAGTTCCTGATGAAAGCACAATCATCATTGAGGAAAGCAAAGATATAGATAGCAACAAAGGTGGCAGGAATGTCTTCAGTAAAATATCAAAAGCCCAAGGTTCTACCCCTGTATGGCAGTTTAGTACAAGGAAGATTGATCATGATGAAGGATATCTTCTTAGTCTAATGAGGGAAAAGGGAACAGCGTATGGCTCAGCCCCACAATCAGCACTTATGTCAATTAGGAGCTTATTAATTACTATGTTATCTTTATGGATTCCTTTGACTCCTATAATGTGGCTTCTCTATCGTCAGCTTTCTGCTGCCAATAGCCCTGCAAGAAAAAGAAAGCCAAGTAACCAGGTGGTTGGCTTTAATGATGTGGAGGGTGTGGATGCTGCAAAAGTGGAACTTATGGAGGTAAGCAATCATTATTATGAACTGCTTAGTAACTTTTAATTGGTATTTAAGTTTTGAAATTACAGTAATAGTGAGTTTATCATCTGTCAACTGGTAGTAGTCCTTTGTTGCTTCAGTCGATGAATTGTGATGCATTCAACTGAGTTCACAGTAGATGCTTAGTTAATACTTTGATTAAACAACAACATAGCCAGTGTGATCCAACAAGTGGGGTTTGGGGAGGGTGGGGGGTGTATGCAGACCTTATCCCTACCTTTGTGGGGTAGAGAGGTTGATGCCAATAGACACTCGGCTCAAGAAGAACATTATTATAACAGATTTGAAAAATACAAGAGTAAAGAAGCTATGGTGAAAATATTGTAGAAAAGAAAAATACTGACAACAAAACTAGTAAATATAACCAAAGTAACAGAAACAGCTGTAGTACTAAAATTGAAGAATCAGATAATGATAATAATAATACTGGTAAGGAGAAGAGGGAGCAAATAAGGTGCTGTAAACATAGAACCATGCTCTCCCACAGAAAAGAGAGAAATCGCTTGGCTGGCTACTAACGTTCTACCCTAATCCTTGATCTCCATGCTCTTCGACTCTGAAGAAAAAACACCTATTTTTTTCATCCAGCAAGCAGTACTGTAGTTTTAGTAGAAACTAGAAAGGGAACCTAGACGTTTGTGACTATTATTAGCCTTAACATTTGAAACATTTAGTTTCTGATGAAATGACTTACCTCAAAAAGAATCGGCTTCCCTCTTTGTTCAACTATAAATCCTTATGATCAAGTGACCTATTTCCAGTAAGAGTGGTCTCAATTGAATTCGCATGTGAAATATCGGGTACATTCTTTAATGAGGAGTTGATTGACTATGTATTGGATGTAAATGTTGGTCTATCTTAACATGGTTATACAAGGGTTTTCAGTTTCATTTCATTTTGGGTAACTAACATAATGGGCTTTGCCAGCTTCTTTCGTTGACTGAAGAAGAAATTAAAAAGATCTACTTTTAAGGCTTCTTACATGCTTAAACAAAATCCTAGTTCTTTCATACCATATTGTCCAAAAATACACAACGACAATTGTTTATTGTCAGTAATAACCAACACATAACTTCAAGGTCTCAAGTTCGAAACCCACTGGGTGCAAACAATTTCTGAGGGCCATCGGACTGGGTAAAACCTGAATTAACCGTGGTGCACTTGCGGGAAACTCCTTGCCGAGGGCCTGTGCACCCCCGGGATTAGTCGGGGCTCAAAGAGACTCGGACACCCGGTGCAAATCAAAAAAAATAACCAACACATAACTGTTTTCTTCACTTTCCTTTATAACACCAGTGGTATGTTAAATGGTGAGAACACAATGATCCAGTGGACTTGAAGTGATATGTATCATCTCTATACTCCTTGCACAAGTAGCACAACTCATGGAAATCCTTCTCTCCTTCTTAACTGTTCTGCTGCTGAGATAGAATTACTCTCTTGAGTGTTTGCTTCCTACATTCTCCCATACCTCCCTCTTAGACTTAATTTTAGTGAAACTTAAAACCATTTTGAATAAGAAACTCCTAACAGTAGAGGAGAAAAATGTAAGCACCATGAATTTAAAACAATAACTAGAAATTGAAGTTCCTGGCTTAGGAAATAACAACAAACTTGATAGCTTTCACATTTTTGCTGCTATATATGATGAGAAAAGTATACCTCCATATATTCCTACAAATTCAGCCATACTGTATGTGTATGACTAAAAATATTAGAGGTTGCTAATGTACCGC
>JAJOOF010000861.1:0-36850 GCA_029582545.1 Solanum lignicaule
TCACCACAAGCTCATAACTTAGTAATCCTAATAATAGTAATCCTTTTCTAGTGAATTACATGCAAAGTGATAAGTTAGGTATCTCTAAATCCTTGGTCCGGCATCTAGAGAATTTCACCCCGCACCTTGGTCCGGCTACATGTGTATAATTTACTAACTCTTACCTTTACCTCATATTAGACATCATAATCGATTTTTGGCTTAGTTATTATTTCGCACCAATCGACACTAGCCTATTAGATAGTATCACACTAAATCTATGTTTATAATTTTTTTCTTATTGATTACCTCCTTGGTCCGGCAAGTAGCAACAAGGCGAGTTCTAACGTTGGCCACCGTTAAAAAGACTTCTAAACGAAAGAGTAATCAATGCATGCAAAACATAATTCAAGAATTACTTATTTACTATTCATACTTTGTTAATCGCTCATGGATCCCACAACCCTAGTTGTGAAGTTTAGTTACCCATAATAGCAAGAACACAATTCATAATGTTAGATGAAGAAATCATAAACTTACTTAAAGAGAATAATAAACCCAGAAATTCAACTTGAATTGCAAAACCAAAATCAACAAAACGAACTTAGGAAATCAATAATTTCTAGGGTTGCAACTTAATCTCCCCAAGTCACCAAGTAAAACTAGAATAATAATGTCTAACCCCTAAAAACGAGGTTTACATGCCTTATTTATAGAAAACATATCCTAAATTAAAAGAGAAACAAGTTAAGCAAAGTTTGTTCAGGTACGCGTCTTCATTTCACGAGACTGATTTACGGACCGTCGATGGATCTATGGTCCGTAAGTTCCTTCCGTCATCCAGGACTTAGAAAATATTTCAGCTTTCAAAAATCAGTTCCTCTGAAGCAAACGACGGACTAGCAGTACGGACCGTAGATCGATCTACGGTCTGTCAATCCCCTCCGTAGCTCCACACTTAGAATCTTCAAAAATCAGGTACTGGAACCCTCGCAGTATCAATCTACGGATCAACAGTATGGTCCGTAGATCAATCTACGGACTGTCAATGGCCACCGTGGTTCCACACTTGGTCAGATTCCCCTGATTTGTTTTCCATTCTTTGCCTGCTGATCTACGGTCATCACCTACGGACCGTAAATGGACCTACGGTCCGTAGATCACCTTCGTGAATGCCCTTTTTCTGCATTTCTTTTAGCTGTCTCTATACTTCCGCGCCTAAACATCTTTTCTGCAAAATATGATTAAAACACATAAAAACCAATATAAAAAGGCCCTAGACACCACAACTTGTAAGTGAAATATATTAGAAATACCGTAAACTCACGGTATATCACTTAGCCACAAACTCAGGTATGTCTTTCTTCATGCCAGGCCACCAATAAAGTCGTTTCAAATCTCGGTGCATCTTGGTCACACTTGGATGAATGGAATATCGTGAACCATGGGATTCTGTCAATATCTTCTGAATCAAGTCATCCACTCGGGGAACACAAATTCTCCGCTTAAAACTAAGCACACCACCTATATGAAGAACCACATCTTGTGCCTTACGAGACACTATTTTCTTTCTAAGCTCATTCAAACCCTCATCCTCAAACTGCTTGGCCTTGACATCCTCAATGAAAGTGGGTCTAATCTCAATGCTAGCCAACATCCACCTCTCTCTGAGATGTCCAACTACATGAATTTAGACTCCAAGGTTTGAATCTTCTTGGCCAAGGGTCGCTTGGATACACCCAAGCAAGCTAACCTACCTATACTTACCGTGTTCCAGCTTAGTATGTCTACCACTACATTAGCCTTATCCGGATGATACTGGATGGTCACATCATAATCCTTGAGTAACTTAATCCACCATCGCTGTCTCAGATTCAAGTCCTTCTGAGTGGATACATGGTGTAGACTACGATGTTCTGTAAACACCTCACACTTGACACCATAAAGGTAATGCCCCCAGATCTTAATGGAAAACATTACCGCTGCCAACTCCAAATCCTGTGTCAGATAGTTTTTGTCATGCACCTTCAGCTGCCACAATGCATAAGCTATGACATTCTTATCATTCATCAACATAGCACCCAAACCCAAATGTGAAGTATCACAATAAACAATGAAATCCTTACCTTTCACCGGTAGTGCTAGAATTTGTGCTGTGGTCAGAAGAGTCTTGATCTTTTGGAAACTTTCTTCACACTTTTTAATCCATTCAAAAGGCACCTCCTTTTTGGTCAGCCTTGTCAGATGCGTGGCGTTGGAAGCAACATTTTTTACAAACGTCGATAGTAGCTGGCGAGCCCCACAAAACTCCTAACTTCAGTCATAGAGTTAGGCCATACCCAGTTCTTGACTGCTTCGATATTTTGGGGATCTACCATTACCCCTTATCTTGAAACCACATGCCCCAAAAAGGCAACTGAATCCAACCAGAACTCACACTTGGAAAATTTGGCATACAACTTTTGTTTCCCAAGGACACCCAAAACAATGCGAAGATGGTCAGCATGTTCTTCCTTACTCCTTGAATAAACCAACATGTCATCAATAAAAACGATAACGAACGAATTCAGAAATGGTTTGAACACACCATTCATCAAACTAATGATGGCTGCAGGCGCATTGGTCAACCCAAACGACATCACTACAAACTCATAATCCATAACGGGTTTTGAATGTTGTTTTTGGCACATCCTCAGGCCTAATCTTTAACTGATGGTAACCAGACCTTAGAACAATTTTTAAGAAGACGGATGCAACCTAGAACTGGTAAAAAAGATCATATATCCAAGGTAACATATACTTATTTCGAATGGTGACCCTATTCAACTGTTGATAGTCTATACATATCCTCATCTACCATCCATCTTCTTAATAAAAAAAATCAAAGCACCCCACGGGGAAGCACTAGGACAGATGAAGCCTTTATCAGGAAGCTCCTGGATTTGAGCTTTAAGCTCTCTCTCAATTCTACCAGAGTCATGCGATAATGAGGGATGGAAATGGGGCGAGTGCCCGGTTCCATTTCAATGCAGAAATCTATATCTCTATCTGGAGGCATACCAGTCAGATCGGTAGGAAACACTTTCTTAAATTCAGACACTATGGGAATAGACTCAATAGAGGGAGACTCAGCCTCTATATCTCGAATATGATCCAAATATTCCAAACATCCCTGCACCACCAGTTTTCTATCCCGAATGAAAGATATGACCTTTGTTGTCTTAGGATTGTACATCCCTTCCCACTCTAACTTTTCCCTACCCGGGATCTCTAGATTCACAAACTTAGCATTACAATTAAGCACATCATAATATGGGGACAATCAACTCTTGCTTAAGATTATATTGAAGTCAGTCATATCCAGAATAACCAAATCAACCCAAGTTTGAAAGCCCAAAAAAAAAATAGGACAAGTACAATAGACATGGGTGACAATGACAGACTCTCCAACTAGCGTAGAAACATGAAAGAGAGCATCAAGTACATCACAAACCATATCAAATCCTAAGGCAAACTGAACTGACACATATGAATAAGTAGAACCCGGAACAAACAAGACAGTAGCCATCCGGTCACAAACAAGAATAGTACATGTGATCACTGCATCAGACGCCTCAACCTCAGTCTTGCTCCAAAAGGCATAACTCTGAGCCCTGTCATCTTGATGGGTGACCTCCTTGCCGGGCTGCACTGCTCCTCTACATACATTACCATTTCCTTGGCCTTTACGGCCTCACTGATTCCCTCATCGCCCACCTTGTGGATGTCCTCTACTATTACTACCATTGCCTGCAGGTACCACTGATCTAGCCTGCTGCTGCGCGGGGTCAAACATGTACGGATGGGGAGAATCTCTCCTCACATTCCCAGGTTCTGCATAATTGTAACAACTGCGGTCAAAAGAAGGCCTGCTGCCCGCCGAAGGTGCGGCTCCCTTGCTATCCTAAATAAAATTATGTTGTGGAGTTCCCGAGTAACCACATGTAGAAGCATGCATGTCTGACTGAATTGGCGGGGCTACCAGTGTCGGCCTACCTGAACCTCGAGAGTAAGAACCATGGAAGTCACCTGTGATCTTGGGCTTCTTAGCCAAAGCCCTGACTTGCCCATCACATCGAACTCCTTCCACTTTCTTCACAAAGTCTGTCACCTCATTAAAACTTTTTCCAGCAGAGGTCATGTGAACAAACAAAACCTGTAACTTGGGGTTCAATCCTTTGATGAATAGACGAATCTTCTCATCCTCCGTATTTGCCAACTGTGTAGCATATCTGGATAAGGCATGGAACTTCACCTCATAGGCAGCTACAGTAATACCACCCTGCTACAAAGCCATAAATTCATCCTTCTTGCGATTCCTCAAAGTCCGGGGCACATACTTCTCCAGGAACAGAGCATAGAACTGTGTCCAAGTGAGTGGGGGTAAGACTGGCAATCTGCATTCCACATAGGTCCTCCACCACTGCTTAGTCTCACCTTCAAGCTGAAAGGTCACGAATTCTACTTCATGATGGTGTTCAATGCCCAGTTTGTGAAGCCTTTCATAGCAATCTAAAATAAACTCAAAGGCATCCTCACTCTTAGAACCATAGAACATAAGCGACTTCAATTTCAGAAACTTTGTCAACATTTCATGCTCAATACCAGTCATTACAGGACCCAATAGGGGACAAAAAAAGGCATCAATGCCTAATGCTCCACCCACCTTGGGAACAGTAACAATAATGGGGGGATTGGCTGGGGGTTGAGCCGCTTGCACTGTGGGAAAAACTCCAGGGCCGACCAATCCCTTCAGAAAAGTCATGATCTGCTGAGCTAACACTGGGTCTAAGGGAGGAATACCTGTAGCCTCATCCTGTACCTCCTCCTCTGGCCCAACATCTTCCTCATTTTCTTGTAACTCTTCTTGGGGCGTAAGAGGGGCCTCTTCCGTGGGAGCATTTTAAACTAGGGCTCCACTCTTGGCGGGTGCTACCTTTCCTAAACCCTACCCCTTCCCCTTCATCTACCTCGACCGCGACCTCTTATTGCGAGCTCCTCAGCTGGCTCATTGATGGGGTCTACGGACTTGACGCCATTGTATCGCGTATCAACCATCTGCGAATAGAAGAGTGAAAGAGAATTAGATACCAATTGAAATAAAATCATAGCATGAAGAGAGAAAAAGACAGAGAGATTTCCTAAAGTCCTGTAGCCTCTCATAGAAAAGTACTGATGTCTTCGTACCATTCTACAAGACTCTACTAGACTCGTTTTGGTACAATGAGATCAACGAACCTAGGGCTCTGATACCAACTTTGTCACGACTCAAACTGCCGTGATTGTCATCAATACTAACCCTCCGGTGGGAGAACCATTACTACAACCTAACTAAGCAACTTAACGAAAAATAAACATTTAAAGATATGGAAGAAGGTTTAAATGATAGAATAACATGGAGTTCCCATAAACTCTGAAAGCTTAAATGAACATCTAAACATAACTATTGCGGAAATTCAACCTCTAGAACCTAAAAGTTAATGGACCAAAACTCTACTTACGACAAGTCTACGAAAAAAGGGTGCAACCCTGAAACTAATACGAATAAGTCTAACTATAAAGTCTGAGTTCGTAAGGAATGAACTAAACAATAGAGGACCCATGGAAGCCTGGAAGAATTGGGTCACCCTTGAATCGGGTCACGATCAATGATCTCCTAACTGAGGTCTGTCAGTAGCCGCCTGAAGATGCCCTGTACTCAACAAAGAATGAGCAAGTGTAGTATCAGTATATAACCACAGTGTACTGGTAGGATCACACGACCACTCCAATAAGCTCAATATACACAAACAATTAAAACATAGTCAATACACATATACATAATACATAATTCAGTTATCATTTTAGAGAAACATACAATCTCTAATATCAATGACAAGTAGACATAACATAATAATCACAAGTGGTTCTCTCATGGAAACCATACCCAAACTGTTAGTGTGTCAGCACGTGACACCCTAATATATGTGTCGAAACGTGACACCCGGTCTAATATATGTGTCGAAACGTGACACCCGATCTAATATATGTGTCGAAACGTGACACCCGATCCAATGCAATGTCGAAACGTGACACCATATCCAATCAGAATAACCACAATTACAACCACACTATAATGCATAGTACATATAGTCACATGGTCAAGTGGTAGGTTCATTGCATGTAGTTGTTTGCACATAATCATTTCATTAGGTTCAATTCACATTTCACTATTCACATACACATGCATACAATGAACCAATCAACCGGCATATATCACACAAATAGGAAATCAAACAATCACCTACCTCGAAACCAAGCTTGAATCCTCCTAAGACACTTGAGCTTTCCCTTTCCAGATTCTTTTCGCTTGTTCTTGGTCTAAAATAGTTAAATAATGCATGGATTAATAAACAAGGCCTAACTTACCTGGATTATAACTAAAGTTATCAAACCGAGGCCAAACCCAGATCCTAATGTTCAATTAGGGCTTTTTCCACCATCAACTTAGGCCAAAACCGTCCTCCAATGATAATTACCCAAGATTCTAAGTTCTAAGAATCGAAACATGAATTCGGGGAGTAATTATCTTACTTTTAGCGCTAGAAATCCTGGAAAACTGTCAAGAATCACCCCGGGTCATCTCCTAGCTCTCAAAAATGAAGTTTTGCAGAAAATAATGATTTTTGGGGTTTTACCCGACTTAAGATTGTGGTGACCCAACCCGTCTCAGCGGCCCCGCTCCGGTGGGAATAATCTCGCCCTTGCGGCTTGCACAGAGACAAAAGCTCAGAGTTTGAGTTTCAAGCTCCCATTTCACAACACACCTTCAACCCGGGACGTTCTAAAACTACCCTTTCATGCCAGGATTAGTTTTGGGAGTTCTACTCTCCCGAATTTAATTTCGTAAAACCGTACATGCTCCTGAACGTCTTGGCTACCACTCATGTGATCAAATTCATATTTAAATCCCCCACTCGCTACCATATTTCCCTTGACCTTACCTGACTCAAATTTCATCCAAATCTGGACTAGGCTAGACATTTCCAAGTCACTACTCAAAAGTTTTCTGGCCCAAATTCTTTCCACATTGGCTTTTCCATAACGATGGCAACAAGTCGTTACAGTTAATGAGTCATGAAAAAGGTCTCGCGTCTAAGATTGAGAGATTTAGAAAGAGAAGAGCTTAAGACCTACAGATGAATAATACAAGTCGTAGAAGTTTCCACGGACCATAGATGTTGTCCATGAAAAAGCTACCCCTGGACGTAAACACGGGACCTAGGATCACGAGTGACCCCAAGCTAACCCTGAGCTGACATATCTTGAGCATACTAAAAGATTATTGAATAAAATATACTGTGTGGAAACTAGAAACATATCATAAAATGAAATGATGGGAATACCCATTCTAAATCTGAATATAAATTTGAGTTGAATGACAATTGAAAAATCAAACTCAAACCAAAACTGTATTTAAACTATGTCTGAATAAAAGTCTCTACTGACTAGAGTTGCTGAGACATGTCCCCAGCTAACTCTAACAAAATTGAAACTAAAGACTGAAAATGGAAAGATAAAATTTCACTCGTCCTCGAAGAATGAGGACTCACCACTGATTCTGATGAACTGGAGATCGAAAACTGATCTATGCGTGATCTGAATGCTGAGGACCTAAACCTACATCCTGAGAAGATGTAGCATAGAGTATGCGTCAGTACTTGAAAGGCACTGAGCATGCATGATATAATAAAGCTGAATAAAACATATAACTGAACAAAGCGATAAAGCAATGATATAATTTGAACATGATAAATATGCTAAACATGCTGAATATGAACTAACTGAACGAAGTGACCAAGTTTATAACATACTGAGACTGAATACTGAACTGTAACTGATAACCTAGTTAATACACTAGAATTTGTCTATGGGAGCTACTAATAACTAATATAAAACTACATGATCTAAATGTGGAGTCCGATGTATACGCCTCATCGAGAGGACCCAATATACCTTGCCAAGGGTATAGAAGCATGAATGGCGTGATCACTAAGTATAATGCCCACAGTGGGGACTTACCTATGGGGCACATAGTTCTGGGACTATGAGGGTGACTGACCCTTAGTCCACTCGGTATTAATCCTACTCCCAACTGATTATGTAATTAACACATTATGACTGAATAT
Source organism: Solanum lignicaule (assembly GCA_029582545.1). Taxonomy (NCBI): domain Eukaryota; kingdom Viridiplantae; phylum Streptophyta; class Magnoliopsida; order Solanales; family Solanaceae; genus Solanum; species Solanum lignicaule. Next base: position 8,187 of record JAJOOF010000861.1, read on the forward strand.
TTGTAATACTGACATGCTAACTGAAAATGTAACATTAATTTACTGATAATGAAACATTCTTAACTGGGGCATGTATAACTGAATAAACTAACCTAGAAAGTGTAATTCATGAACTAAACGAATCTACACAACTAGGGTTCTGAGTTTCATGAAATAAGCTAAGCAACAATTCCTCAAAAACATGATAATCTGATTTGCATTAGTGAATCATAACATAAATTTGAAATTCTGTATGATATAGAGAATCAAGAATCAGACTGAATTCTAGTGACCTAATGGGTAAAAGAAACCCACTAGTGAAATCCCACATATCTGGTGATGAAATTCACGGAGAAATCTTTTGATTTTGAGGCTGAAATTGAAGAAACCTTGCTGCGTTCTTGGACTAGGGCTTGGTCGACTCTTTCTCTTTTTTTTCGTTCAACTTGGATGAATTTAGGACAATGACTTGACTAGGGTAAGTTCTAATTTAGTTGCTTGGCTAAAACTGACCAAAACTATGTAGTGTAGGGGTACAATGGATAGGGAAAAGACCAAAGACCCTTGACTTAAAAATTGTCGGGGGTCACCGACGAACCAGATCGACGGGCCGTGGCATGACCGACGGTCTGTTCATGTCGGCCGTCTTCTGGGGTTTTGGGAGTTGAAATCTGGAGTCCGACCTACAGCCCTGGACCACGGACCGTGGTTTGAACTATGATCCGTAAGTCCTGGCATAGGTTGACCTTAGCTGAATTTTCTGGGAGTTCTGGAAGAGGGTTGCAGGTGGCCTACCACAGATCCCACCTACGGTTTGTGGTTCACCCTACGGTCCGAAGGTGGCACCTGTAACTTCTGAAATGACTGCTGGTTGGTCTTTCTATGATATGGGGTGTTACATTATCTCCCCCTTGGGAACATTCGTCCTCAAATGAAGACTAAACTAGCTGGATAAGGAAGGAAAGAGCTGCAAACCCTACCACTAAACACTGGAATCTAAAATCTAAATGAACTAAGTTCTAAGAACATGCAAATCCGCTGAAAATGCAAGAACAATTGAAGGAACATGATACTAAGACTGAAACCACGCATGAGTAGCTGAAAGACCAGAGAGGAACTATTACCTCTCAAGCTGGGATGAAATCGGAAAAAAAGAGATGAGGATACTTTGCCTTCATGGTTGCTTCTGCTTCCCAAGTAGCCCCCTTTACGGACTGACTCCTCCACAAAACCTTCACTAAAGCGACTTCTTTGTTTCTCAACTTTCGAACCTGACGATCAAGAATCTCAAATGGCACATCCTCATAAGTGAGAGTATCTTTCACAACCACACTTTTCAAAGGTACTATAGATGCTGGATCACCCACACACTTCTTCAACAACGAAATATGAAATATCGGATGAACTATTGCTAGTTCTGCTGGCAACTCTAATTCATAAGCCACTTTACCAACTCTTTTCAAAATCTTATAAGGGCCTACATATCTAGGGCTGGGATTCCCTTTCTTGCCAAATCTCATCATCCCCTTCATATGTGACACTTTCAGGAAAACCCAATCATCAATTTAGAACTGCAAGTCCCTTTTCCTTACATCTTCATAAGATTTCTGGTGACTCTGGGCTGTCTTAAGTCTATCCCTGATGAGCTAAACTTTTTTCATGGCATTATGAACCGAATCTAGCCCTATCAAGGCTGATTTACCTACTTCAAACCACCCAACTAGAGATCTACATCTGCACCCATACAATACCTCATAAGGGGCCATCTGAATACTGGAATGGTAGCTGTTATTGTAGCTGAACTCTATAAGAGGAAGGTGATCATCCCAACTACCCTTGAAGTCGATAAAACAAGCTCTTAACATGTCCTCTAAGGTCTGAATGGTACGCTCTGCCTGACCATCCATCCGTGGATGAAATGTTGTGCTAAGATTAACCTAAGTACCAAAACCTTTCTGAAATGACTTCCAGAAATGAAAGGTAAACTGAGGACCTCTATCTGAGATGATAGTCAAAGGAACCCCATGTAACCTGACTATCTCATCAATGTAAAGCTTGGCGTAGTCCTCCACCAAATTTGTAGTCTTGATAGCCAAAAAGTGAGCAGAATTAGTAGCTTTGTCAACTATCACCCAAATGGAGTCATGATGTCTACGAGTATGAGGTAAAACTGTAATGAAGTCCATATTGATCACTTCCCAATTCTAAGTAGGAATGTTGATCTCTTCAGTCATACCCCCTGGTTTATGATGTTCTACCTTCACTTGTTGACAATTAAGGCACTTAGCCACAAAATCGGCTATATCCCTTTTCATGTCATTCCACTAAAAGACTTCCCGGAGATCACAGTACATCTTAGTGGCACCGCCTGGATGAGTAGAATACATGGAGATATGGGCTTCTGCACGAATCTGCTGTCTCAACTCACCTACCTTAGGAACACATAAACGACCTTGATAGCGAAGCATACCATCTCCCCCTTGGGAGATAACCTCAACCCTCTGTTGATGGACTGCACCTTTTAGTTGAAGCAATATTGGATCACTGTCTTGCTTTTCCTTAACCCCTACTACCAATGAAGATTCTAACCTATTCTAAACTATTACACCGCCATCTGATATGCTCATAAGGTGAACTCCCAAGCGAGCAAGCTGGTGAACATCTTTTGCTAGTTCTTTCCTTTCTTCCTCAACATGTGCTACACTACCCATAGATAGTCTACTAAGAGAATCTGCTACTACATTGGCCTTACAAGGGTGATAAATCACACTCATATCATAGTCCTTGAGGAACTCAAGCCATCTCCTCTGGCGAAGATTCAACTCTTTCTGGGTGAACACATAGTGAAGGCTCTTATGGTCTGTGAACACATTTACATGAACACCATACAAGTAATGTCTCCAAATTTTAAGGGCAAAAACCACTGCTGCAAGCTCGAGGTTATGAGTTGGATAGTTCTTTTCATGTACCTTAGGTTGTCTAGAAGTATAACTTATAACCTTACCTCGCTGCATCAACACACAACCTAGGCCGACTCTGGATGCATCACAATAGATTACATAACCATCTGAACCCTCTGGTAGAGTCAAAACATGACTTGTAATCAACATAATATTCAGCTCTGCGAAGCTCTTCTCACACTCATCTGACCACTAGAACTTAACATTTTTATGAGTTAACTTAGTCAATGGAGAAACTATGGATTAAAATCCTTCCACAAACCTTCTGTAATAACCCGATAGACCCAAAAAACTTCTGATATCTGAAGGAGAGGTAGGTCTGGGCCATTGTTTCACCGCTTCTATTTTCTGAGAATCCACTCGAATCCCTTCACTAGACACAATATGCCCAAGGAAAGCAACTGATCGCAACCAAAACTCACATTTGCTAAACTTAGCGAATAACTGGTGATCTTTGAGAATTTGCAGGACAACTTTTAAATGAGTCGCATGTTCTTCCTCATTCCTAGAGTAAATAAGGATATCATCAAAAAAGATGATAACGAACAAGTCCAAATACTGCTTGAATACCCTGTTCATCAAATCCATGAAAGCTGCAGGAGCATTGGTTAGTCCAAATGACATAACTACAAATTCATAATGACCATACCAGGTTTTGAAGGCTATTTTTGGAATGTCACTATCTCTGACTCTGAGCTGATGATAATCGGATCTGAGGTCTATCTTCGAAAAATGACTATCACCCTGAATTTGGTCAAAAAGTCATCAATCCTGGGGATAGGGTACTTATTCTTGATTGTTACTTTGTTCAACTACTGATAGTCAATGCACATCCTGAGAGAACCATCTTTCTTTTTCACAAACAACACTGGTGCACCCCATGGGGAAATACTGGGTCTGATGAAGACCTTATCTAGAAGGTCTTTTAACTGCTCTTTCAATTCCTTAAGCTCGGTTGGAGTTATCTATAAGGAGGAATAGAAATAGGCTGGGTATCTGTAAGTAGATCAATTTCAAAGTCAACTTCCTTTTCGGGAGGAACTCCGGGAAGATCTTTTGAAAACACTTCTGGAAACTCATTAACTACTGAAACTGATTCAAGAGTTGGGGTTTCAGAGCTAGAATCCTTAACCCGAACTAGATGATAGAGACAACCCTTAGAAATCATCTTTTTGGTTTTAAGGTAAGAAAGGAATCAACCCATAGGCACTGAGCTACTACATTTCCATTCTAAGATTGGCTCGTCTGGAAAAAAAAAAACTATCCTAGTTCTACAATCGACTGAGGCATAATAGGAATGTAACCAATCCATGCCTAGAATGACATCAAAGTCTACCATTTCTAACTCTACAAGATCTGCTGAAGTGACTTTTTGAGAAACTGTGATAGGACAATTTCTGTATACTCGTTTAGCCATAACTGGGTCACCGACTGGAGTAGAGGCTGAGAAGGGTTCTGAAAGAGTTTATGGACTAACACCGAAGTTTACTGCTATATAGGGAGTTATAAAGGAAAGAGTAGCCCCTGGATCTAATAAAGCATAAATATCTAAATGAAAGAATCGCAACGTACCAGTAATCAGGATAATTTTCCTGATCCTGGTGAGCCTGGAGAGTATACAACATGTTCTGGTGCTGACCGTCACCTGTAGCAGATGAAGTACCCTGCTGGTGCTGTAGACTGAGCCCTACTATTATTACTTCCCTGACTCTGTTTAGAAGAAGGACAATCTCTCAACCTATGACCAGTCTGACCACACCCAAAACATCCCACTTTCCCTGCAAGACACTCGCTCGGATGGTTCTTACCACACTTTGGACAAGTTGGGTAGGTTCTACTACCTGAAACACTCCCCTGCGACTTAGAGCCTGATGCCCTACATTTCTGACCCGTCGGAACCTGGAGGAAGGAACACTAGCTGATGAAGGTTTTGGAGCTGAATATTTCTGTTAGAACTTAGATAGATTTCTACCACCCGATTTCTATTGAGAATACTCATAGTTGCCTGTCCTAGCCTTCTTTTTATCCTTAGCCTATTCCCTAAGCTTATTTCCCCCAACCTGCTGAGCATGGGTCATAAGCCTAGAGATATTCATATATTCTAGCAACATAGCATTTCTGCACTCTGTTTTCACTAAGTCGGACACCCCATACATAACTTATTCACTTGTGCCCTTGGATAAGCAACCATGTGATGAGCATACCTGGAGAGTTGGGTGAACTTGAGTCTGTACTCTTAGACTGACATGCTGCCTCAGATTCATGAACTCCTGAGATTTTGCCTCCCTCAACTCACTTAGGAAGAACCTGTCCAGAAAAGTCTCACTAAAACACTCCAGAGTGATTGGAACTGCATCCATACCCCTGTTTTCTTTCCATTGAGTAAACCAGATGTGAGCTACATACTTAAGTTGGTAGGATTCCAACTCTACCCTATCGTTACCAGTAATTTACATTACTCCAAAGATTTTCTTGACCTCATCAATGAAGTTCTGGAGATCCTCTCCAACCTGTAACCCTAGAAACTCAGGTGGATTCATCCTATTAAAATCCTGAACACTAGCTGCAGCTGACCCAACATTATTGTTAGCCGGAACTGGGCCTGCTAATTGTTCTGGTTGGTCACACTCTGAGCCAAAAGCTGAATGGCATTTTGAAACTCTGCATTCGAAACTTCCTGATTTGGGGCTGGAGGAGCTGCGTTATCGTTAAGGGCATTCACATTCCTTGTGTAAGCTCTATGATGAGGCATGATTTGGAAACACATAACGATGGATTCGAAAGAGAGATCATATCAACGCACGATAAGAATACCAAGAAGGTGAAGTTTTCCTAAAAAACTTTGTAGCCTCCCTCTCATTAAATGTGGTGCACTTCACACCCATGAAAATGACTCTACTTAGTGTGGCTTTTTAGACATCATAGAACACTTAAACCTAGGGCTCTGATATCAAGTTTGTCATTCCCCAAGGCTACCCCTTGGACGTAAACATGGGACATAGGATCACGAGTGGCCCCAAGCTAACCCTAAGCTTGCATATAGTGAGCATACTTAAAGATTACTGAATAAAATATACTGTGTGGAAGCTAGAAACATATTATAAAATGAAATGATGGGGAATACCCATTCTAAGTCTGAATATAAAACTGAGTTTAATGACAACTAAAAGATCAAACTCAAACCAAAACTGTATCTAAACTATGTCTGAACAAAAGTCTCTACTAACTAGAGATGCTAAGACATGTCCCCAGCTAACTCTAACAAAATTGAAACTAAAGACTGAAAATGGAAAGATAACATGTCACTCGTCCTCAAAGAATGAGGACTCACCACTGATGCTGCTGAACTGGAGATCGAGAATCGATCTATGCGTGATCTGAATGCTGAGGACCTAAACCTACATCTCGAGAAGATGTAGCATAGAGTATATGTCAGTACTTGAAAGGTACTGAGCATGTATGATATAATAAAGCTGAATAAAATATATAACTGAACAAAGCGATAAACCAATGATATAATTTGAACATGATAAATATGGTAAACATGTTGAATATGAACTAACAGAATGAAGTGACCAAGTTTATAACATACTGAGACTGAATACTTAACTGTAACTGGTAACCTGGTCAATACACTAGAATCTGTCTGTGGGAGCTACTAATAACTAATATAAAACTACATGATCTAAATGTGGAGTCCGATGTATACGCCCCATCGAGAGGACCCAATATACCTTGCCAAGGGTATAGAGGCATGACTGGCGTGATCACTAAGTATAATGCCCACAGTGGGGACTTACCTACGGGGCACGTAGTTCTGGGACTATGAGGGTGACTGACCCTTAGTACACTCGGTATTAATCCTACTCCCAACTGATTATGTAATTAACACATTATGACTGAATATCTGTAATACTGACATGGTAACTGAAAATGCAACATTAATGTACTAATAATGAAACATTCTTAATTGGGGCATGTATAACTCAATAAACTAACATAGCAAGTGTAATTCATGAACTAAATGAATCTACACAACTAGGGTTCTGAGTTTCATGAAAGAAGCTAAGCAACAATTCCTCAAAAACATGATAATCTGATTTGCATTAGTGAATCATAACATAAATTTGAAATTCTGCATGATATAGAGAATCAAGAATCAGACTGAATTCTAGTGACCTAATGGGTAAAAGGAACCCACTAGTGAAATCCCACATATCTGGTGATGAAATTCACGGAGAAATCTTTTGATTTTGGGGCTGAAATTGAAGAAACCTTGCTGCATTCTTGGACTAGGGCTTGATCGACTCTTTCTCCTTCTTTTCGTTCAACTTGGATGAATTTAGGACAATGATTTGACTAGGGTAAGTTCTAATTTAGTTGCTAGGCTAAGACTGACCAAAACTACGTAGTGTAGGGGTACAATGCATAGGGAATAGACCAAACGACCCCTGACTTAATAACCCGATATAGAGAATCAAGAATCTGATTGAATTCTCGAAACCTAATGGCTGAAAGGAACTTACTAGTGAAATCTCACATAACTGGTGGCAAAATTCATGGAGAAATCTTTCAATTTCGGGGATGAAACTGAAGAAACCTTGCTATGTTCTTGGACTAGGGCTTGGTACACTCTTTCTCCTTCTTTTTGTTCAACTTGGATGAATTTAGGAGAATGAATTGACTAGGGTAAGTTCTAATTTAGTTGATAGGCTAAAATTAACCTAAACTGCGTAGTTTAGGGGTTGAACGACGTAGTTTAGTGGTCCAACGCATAGGGAAAAGACCAAACGACCCCTGACTTAAAAGCTGTCGGGGGTCACCGACGGACCAGACTGACGGACTGTGGGAGGACCGTTGGTCCGTTTTGGTCGGTTGTCGTCTGGGGTTCTAGGAGTTGAAATCTGGGGTTCGACCTACTGCACTGGACCACGAACCGTGGTCTTACCTACGATCCATAGGTCCAGGCGTAGGTTGACCCTTAACTAAATTTTCTGGGAGTTCTGGGAGGGGGTTGCAGGTGGCCAACCACGGACCCCACCTACGGTCCATGGGTCACCCTATGGTCCGTAGGTGGCACCCATTGGTGGCATCTTCAACTTCTGAAATGACTGTTGGTTGGTCTTTCTAGGATACGTGGTGTTACACTATGGTCCATACATGGGGTCGTAGAGTTGCGGAATCCAGTTTCCCAGATAGTTTTGGATAGGGTTTTTAGGCCTATAAATACTTTTCTTAGATTTTATGTTAGATGTTATGCACGATTTGGTTCAGGAATTAAGAAGTAAAATAGTCTTTCTTTTTTTCTTGAATTTTGGGAGTTATTACACATCGATCTTTCGTTTTAAACATTGAACTTCAATTCAAGATTTCTGATTTTCAATATTCATATTATAAGTGTATGATTTCTTTTAATCTAATTATTGTTGATTATGATCATATAATTATGAGTAGCTAAACCCACAACTAGGGTTTTTGGGAACCATGATGAATTGATAATGTAAACCTAATAATACATAGTAATCCTTGAATGATGTGCATGCAAGTATTGTTTATCCCTTTGCTTTGATTTCTTTTTAGTGGAGTACTATGTTAGAGCTCACCTTATTCTTATTGGCCTGACAAAAGGGGTACCAACGGAGATTTAAGTCAATCAACCCCTTATCTAGTAGCTTGAACATGACAGCTGATTTGGGATCAAAGGTAAGAGTTACTAAAGTATACACATGTAGATTAACAATATTGCGAGATGAAATTTATCTACTTAGGCAACCATCCATTTAGGTGATAAATAACTTACCAATTTTGCATATGTCACATCCAAAAAGGTTACTATATATTAGCTTGTCTTAGTTATGAATTCATGGGGAACACAAAACCCTAGTTTCACCTTTTATTGATTCAAAATACCTGAAATTATTACATTGTTCCTTGCTATTTGCTATAATTACCAACATTAATTTTTATACACAGCCCCCTCTTTCGGAAATAATACGACTAAGAGCATGAAGAATAACAATTAACCTAAGTCTGCATCGTATTTCTCATGGGATCGACCCTAATCTTTGCTAGGTTCTATATTTCAACAACGACCACTTTATACTTTTCTTGGGAGATGTAACAAGGCTTTTGGATTCGATTGATTATTTTATTTGACTATTACTCATTATTTGCTAATTTACTTTTTTTTTCTTTTGTTTTTATTTTAATAGGTTGCGCAGTACTAGAGCATGCCCAAGACGCGGAGTCAAGGCAGATCCATGATTCCATTTTATACAAAAATTCAAATAACTCTAAGGAGAATAGAAAACAATGGTGGTCATGAAATGGAAGAAGAAGTCGTAGAACAACTCCGAGTGAAAGTATAGAGCACCAACCAAAATGCTTTGAACAACCTATGATGAGAGCACAACAGCTAGATGATATAGAAAATACCGGTGCTATTGTATTACCTCTACTGACTCTTGGAGAAAAATTCTGTAACACCTCGAATTAGAGAAAGGCTAGAAAAGGGGTAGTAGGAAAACTCACAGGCCAAAACTAGACCATGGAACCCTCCATAGATCCCCAAATGGGCAGTGAAGGTCATCATGGTAAGTTCTCAAGACCGGCTGAGCAGGCATCCCTCCCACGGAGGCATAGAAGGCCCGTTGAGAGGTTGCCGTCAGCCAGGTCGTCAGGTGGGGGCCTTCTCCCCCAGCCACTGGTCAAGGACTACAGATTGTTAGATGGGCCGTTGTACCTTTAACAATCTGTCAAGGCTGTCATGAGCTAGAAACAAAGAGGCCCCTCAGTCAAGGGCCTCTTCATGACCCGGTTCACGGGTCGTGGTGCCTATGACAGGCCGTGAAGGCCACCGTCAAAAGTGTCCGTCATTTTTAAGTCAAGGGCTTTTGGGTCTTTTCCTAATTATTTTAATTCAATACCCTTTCGTTTTACCCTTTACCCAAAGCCCTATATAAAGTTTTTTACCCCCAAAATCACCCATTCAATTCATTCTCTCAATTTACTAAAAAGAAGAACAAGTTCATCTTCCCCAAAATATTTCTCTCTAGAAGAAAAAGAAGGAGTCAACCTAGGATTTTCAAGATCAAGTCTACAATTCACCAAATTGCTTAAGGGCGTTGTGTACTAAGGTATGATAGTCTTTATCTATGGAGTCATTTTCTCCATAGAGTTCCAAAATTTCCCAATTTTTGAAGTTAGAATTCCCCAATTTTTTAAGTTAGCTTCTATGTTATAGGTTCCTTTCTATTTTGATTCAATTTATTGTTTTATTATTTATTAAGAATGAATTGAGATAATTTTATATTTTAAAGATGATTCCCCATGAACCCATGCATAAATCATGTTTTCTAACTTATGTTGATAATATGTGGGTTTTTGAACTATGAAAGATGAGTTGATGAAGATATGCATGTTCTTTATAAAGGTGATGAAAATGATTCAAGACTGCTTGGAGAGTAAAAGCCATATGTTGTTGTTGTTATTGTTTCATGTGAAAGGATTTTTCTCACATAAGGATTCTTAAAAGTGGAAGGTTTTCTCAACTAGCTTAGAATCAAGTTTAGGAGCTATTCTAAAGAAAGTTATCTTGGGTTGACTATTTGAAGTGCCTTCCATGAAAGATAAGTCAAGTAAAGAATTATGACTATTTCATGGGATTTATGCTTAGCATCGAGAGGATATTGAGATGGAAGCTCTCTTGTAGCTAGAGATCGGGTTTCTAATAGCAATTTTCTTATTCCATACCTATGTGCCACCATAGGATGATTGTCTTAGATAGACATTAGCTAGTGGATGCACGTAAGCTAGAAGTTAAGGTTCTTGCCTTGGCAAGTAAGGACACCCCTTTTCGGTGTGAGGCAGACACCGGATTCCATGTTATAGCTCACATGGTCTCTATGTCGGTTAAGGCTAAATTCTCACACTAATGATGAACTAAGGTTACTTCAAGAAGTATTTTCACCAAGTGTTCATAAAAGAAGTTTTACTTGCATTTGACCATGACTATTATGATGTTTTCTAACCTCTTTCATATGGTTTTAACTTGGTATTTGCATGAGCATGAAAAGGTCCTTTTTATGTTTTGGGAGTATAATTGAACACTGATTTGGGTGAGATTTCAAATAGCTCATAACTCCATAAACCATGTAGCCATCGTGGGATAGAATCGTACCGACATTCGGGAGACTTCTCACTGCCTCTGAGAATGCCTATTTGGTGGATCCATGAGTTGGGTTATGTTTTATACTCCGATAAAGTATAGGACAGATTTGGCAACGTGGGCGAGACATTGTATCATCACGATGCTCATAGTGATAGTTATCAGTTAGAGGAACTTCCAATAAATCTCTCTGTGTATATATATATATATATATATATATATATTAGTTTAGTATTTACTATTATTACATCTTTATAGAAAGATTTTAAATGATTTTCATCATGATCTATACTATACTTCAGTTAAGTTACTTTCACTCTTTCAACTCAGTTATTTTGTTTATTCAGCCTTATTACATACCGTATATTTAATGTACTGATGTCATTCGACTTGCATCATTTCATGATCCAGATTCAGGTACTTAGGATCATCTACAGACATTCTGTTGAGATCACATCATTCGCTCGTTAGCTTTTGGTGAGGCTTCCTTGCTTTCGGAGGACTCTAGTTTTATGATTTGTTAGTAGTAGCATTTTGCAGTGTTTTGGGTATTGTCTTGACACCTATCTTTAGACAGTAGAAGCCTCATAGATAAACAATCTTGAATAGTCTGTTAGTGTTCGGTTTTAGATGTTTTATTTAGAACTTTATATCTCATACTCAATATTTTCAGATTGTTTTGAGATTTAGTAAACTATTTTAAATGATTCATTTGTTTTGATACTTGTGTATGCTTGAGTTAGTCTTGCGGTTAGTAGTCAACTAGGACAAGGGTTCACTTGGGGACCAACAATGCTTCTCGTGTGTTGGTCGTGTCCAAGGTGTAGGCTCGGGGAATGACATTGTAGTTATGTCTAAGTTTAATGCTGCCTGATTATTTGCATTATATTATGTGGTAGGTTTGGGTCAAATGATGATATCCACCAGCACGTGTTGTTTGTACTGATACTACTCTTGATATGTCCATTGGCATAGCCTGGTTGCGAGATTCGGTGATGTTTCATAGGTGAAAAAATGATAATCTCTGACAACTTCTACTCTTCTTTCCTTATGGTGGGAGTTGTGTCATAATTTCTATCATACATTGTATCTTCTCAATAGCTCTTGTACCTGCTTAGACTACCTTCTTGGGAAGAGATAGTTGGTCTCTTGTAAATAACTCGAGTTTTAAATCAATTTATGGTGATTTCATAACTATATAGGGTGTTAGATTATGTTTTTTTATTTATTTTCCGCATGTTATGATCTATTAGGGGGTTGAAGGTTCTCATATCTAGATGTTAAAGTAGGTGTCTGCACGGCCCAATGGATTGGATCATGACATCTAGTACCTTGTCCAAGCTCTTCATGCCAACACCACCACTCCGATCATTACTAGAAGGGAAAGCTCGTGCAATGCACGGGCCCAACATGACAATTTTGGTATCTTAATTTATATTAGATAAAAAATTTAAACAAACAATTAGAATTTTTGGGAATGCAAGCCCCATTTTTTTTCATTTTGTTGTATATGTGATCAAGAACTATCGAGAATGAAGTAGTTAGAACTTTCTCTTGTGAAAGACCAATCTGCACAATTTTCAAGCATACTTCAAACATCAAAACATATAATTACATGTTTGAAAACCTCAAAAGACAAACCAAAAGCACCAAAAGGACGGCAAGTTGAACATTTGGCCTCAAACCTCAACAGATAACTGCAAATAGCTTAAAGAATTTACTCAACTTATGAACTAAGTGTACCAGTTGGCACATTCCATTCTACCTTTTTCCAACAACAAAAGCACTACCAGATAACTCCTAATTATCAAAAGACTCTCAGACTCTATTTCAGTCTCTTAAGTCTTGTTCATCATCATCTTCTATTAGGTCATGCTTGATATAAATGCATAATTCATGTCTCAACAAAGATAAATGATTAGGACCACTTCTAATTTATAGCTCATACTCATAAAAGTACTCATTTCCTTTTCTCCTCGTCTACCATCTCAGATGCTCGAAACCAAAAGGAAATGGAGAGAGTTAGGCAGATGCCCATTCGTCTGCAATAAATTAAGATGCATATATATAAAGAGAGCGAAGTAATTCGGGCAATCCTAGTCTAGTTTCATATGATAAAATAATGACTATGTTTGTGTTAAGGCAATTGATCAGGAGTAGTATAAGTTTGTGGATCTGAAGTTTCTTGGAATGAATAAACCCTTCCAAACAACACATGCAGAAAGATTTGTTAGGTGTTTGCATAAGATATATAACATGCAATTGTAATAAAATGAAAGCAGAAAACTATCTTTGTTTGAGGTTCGAGTGATACATTAAAGAAGGTGACCTTTGTTTTTCTTGCTAAAACCTGGAACTACAACTTCTCCAAATCACTTATTAATAGATGATATTGCACTGTAATGCATAATATTTTGTATTTGTCTCAAGTCATCAACTGCAAAGCAAGGGAGTAATTAAACAGAAGAAGCAACTCTTTCTTGATATTGACAAGTAACTAACAATCTCGTGATACAAAAAAGTAATTGTGATTCCCTTTTCTAACGAACCATATAACTTTACAATTTTATCGCCTAAAAAGGCTATCAAATTAATTGTAATTACAATTGAAACGATTGAACAGGGAAATGTGAATTAACATATGCTCTAAGGTTGAAAATATCTTTGAAATGAAGAGTCCCTTAATTATATAATTCTAAAATGAAAATAAAAAATTGAATTCATTAATTATAAAATTTATTTATCTTTTTCAAAAGACGTATGCCGCTGCTTGGATTCGAACCAAGAGCTTGAAGTCCGTTTCTTTAGTACAAGTTGTTTCAATAAATATTAATTTTGCACTTATAAGTTTACCTTGTGTATTTGGAGATATCAAGCTCTCCAGTCACTTCATATTCCCCTCCCCACCCCACCCCACCCCATCCACACACTATATATAAGATGTTGTATGCATATATTTATTATATTCCAACACTTCTTAAAATGATATTAAATTTAAGATATTAAAATAATTAAGTAATAAGTAATTAATGATTGAAAATTAGGTTGAGATAAAACTATTACTACTATAAAGTTTAAATAGCTTAATGAATTTGAAAAAATAATTTCTCATTTCAGAAAAGCCAAGCAGAAAATGTGAGAGAAGTTGAGTTGACTGAAGTACTACAACTATTCTAAGCCAAAAAGAAGTACTCACTACTATAGCTGAATTATATTTGCAACACATGTAGTTTTCCAAAATTACTCATAGCGCGCGTTTTCTTGTGAAAGGACGCAAAGAATTAACCATTAGCAGCAATAACTAACAACCACAAAGTTTCTGTAGCAAGATTATAAGTATATAAAAAGAATATAACCTCTTATCTCAAGGTCTACATTAGTTCAAACTTTTATGTAATCATATGTGATTGAACAACTACATATTAAGTAGAAAAGCAGGGATGACATGTAATGACCTGTTTCGTCGTTATGGAAAAGACAATGGGAAAAGAATTTGGGCCAAAAAACTTTTGAGTAGTGACTTGAAAATTTATAGCCTAGGCTAGACTTGGACGAAATCTGAGTCATGTGAGGTCTAGGAAAATCTGGTAATAGACGGGGGGTTCGATTATGAATTTGATCACATGAGTGGATAGCCAAGACGTTAAGGAGCCTATATGGCTTTACGAAATTGAATTCGAGCGAGAAGAACTTCTGAAACTGATCTTAGCGTGAAGGGGTTGTTTTAGAATGTCAAGGTTTGAAGGGTGTTGCGAAATGGGAGCTTGGAACTCAAATTCTGACTCTCTGTCTCCGTGCAAGCCTCCAGAACGGGGTTGATTCTGCCAAGGCGGGTTGGGTCCTGTTATGGTGGGACAGTCGCAAGTTAAGTCGGGGTAAATTCCCAAAATCGTTATTTTCTGCAACACTTCGTTCTTGAGAGCTATGAGGCAAGCTAGAGCAGTTCTTGACAGTTTCCATGATTTCTATTGCTAAAGGTAAGATAATTACTCCCCTAATTCATAATTCAATTCTTAGAACTTAGAATCTTGAGTAATTATCACTAGGGGGAGGGTTTTGGCCTAAAGTTGATGGTGGAAAAAGCCCTAATTGAGTATTGGGATCTTGGGTGTGGCCTAGGATTGATAGTTTGATTATTATCCGGGTAAATTAGGCCTTGTTTATTGATCCTTGCATTACTTAACTATTTTTAGACCAAGAACAAGCAGAAAAAATCCGTAAAGGGAAGGCTTAAGTGTCTTAAGGGGATTCAAGCTTGGTTTCAAGGTAGGTGATGGTTTGATTTCCTGTTTGTGTGATATATGCCGGTTAATTTCTTCATTGTATGCATGCGTGTATGTGAATAAGGGAATGCGAATCAAATCTAATATAAATGAGTATATATGAACAATTACATGCCATTAAACCCATTACTTGATTGTATGATTATGAGCATTGTTCATTATGGGTGTGATTGTTATTGTGGTTGTGCTGATTGGATTGGGTGTCATGTTCCGACACATATATTGGATCGGGTGTCACGTTCCGACACATGTAAATTGGATTGGGTGTAACGTTCTGACACACTAACAGTTTGGGTGTGTGTTCCATGAGAGGACCACTGTGGTTATTACATTCATGTCTACTTGTCGTTGATATTGGGAACTATATGTTACTCATAAAATGATAATTGATCTATGTATTCTGTATATGTGTGTTTATTGTGTTATAATTGTTTGCCTATGTTTCGCTTACTGGGGTGGCCGCGTGATCCTACCAGTACACTGTGGTTGTGTACTGATACAACACTTGCTCGTTCTTTATTGAGTACAGAGCATCCTCAGGCGTCTACTGATATATCTCAACTAGGGAATTATTGATCGAAGATTGGATTCAAGGGTGAGCTAGTTCTTCCAGGCTGCCATAGATCCTTTCTTGTTTAGTCCGCTCTTTTCAGACACACCGTTTTAGTTAGACTTTGCTTATGTTAGTTTAGGGGTTGCACCCTGTTTCCTTAGATTTGTTGGTTTACAGAGTTTTGATACAATGACTTTCAGGTTCTAGGTGTTGTTTTCCGCAATAGTTTGTTTAGTTGTTTTATTAAATCTTTGGAGTTTATGGGAACTCCATATTTCATTAGTCATTTAAACTTTTTTCCGTATCTTTAAATGTTCTAGTTTTTGTTAAGTTGCTTAGTTGGGTTGTAGTAATGGTGCTCCCACCGGAGGGTTAACGTGGGTTCCAATCACGACGGTTTGGGTCGTGACAAAGTTGGTATCATAGTCCTAGGTTCGTTGATCTCATTGAACCAAAACGAGTCTAGTAGAGTCTTGCGGAATGGTACAGAGACGTCTGTACTTTTTTTCTAGAGGCTATAGGACTTTAGGAAAAGTCATTTCTTTCTTTCTTTCGTGTTATTACTTGAATCCAATTAGTATCTAGGTGATACAAATTGGTATCTTTCCTCCTTCACTCTATGGTCAGAACTAAAGCAACAGAAGTGGTAACACCAACATTACCAAGAGAGGATGCGTCATTCCAAATAAGCATGTTTCCCCGATTCAATGTGGGCATGTAATGACTAGTGACAAACATGAGGTTTTTATTATGTTCTTAAGGTTGAAACCTTCATTCTTCATGGGTACTGAATCTGAAGATTTTTATGATTTTCTTGTTGATTGTCATGAGTTACTTCATAAGATGGATAAGGTAGAGTGATTTGGCATTGAGTTTATGATATACCAGTTAAAGGAAGACACCAAAATGTGGTGGTAGTCTCATGTTGAGTGCCGACTAGTAAATGCACTACTCATGACTTGGGAAACATTTTATAGCTTTCTATCTAAAGAAGTATATACCCTGAACTTTGAGGGATATGAGGAGAGATGAGTTCCTGAATATAGAGCAACATAATATATTTGTTACAGCCTTGAGGCAAAAGTTTGTGTTTTATCCAAATATGGTACTCCACTTTGCTTCAGTCTAAAAGAGTAAATTCATCATTTTGTGAAGGGGATTAAGGTAAGATTTACAAATTCAAGCTTATAGGTGGCTACTTTTAGCAAAATCTTTTCAGGTTATAACATGGACACCATTACTTTGGAAAATGCATTTAATATTGTTGTCATAATATGTATGGGTTGCTTAGTAAATGATGAAATTATGTTGCGACAATTGAGGTTAGAATCTCTACTACGATTTCCTAGATTGAGTGTATATCAAAGAGGGTCATGATACTACTTCTACAATAGCAGTGATGCTTACTTGGTTAAGTTAATAAGTGTGTTTCAATTGTGAAAAACCTGTGTATATGAGGAGGAAATCAGCGAGGCCGTGGAGGCTGAAGAAATGGTAATACAAGTAGGGGAGCAGTGACGCCAGGCAAAGAGGTTGCCCGTCAAGATGACAGGGCCGAGTTTTATGTCTTTCCGAGAAAGACCGAGGCTGAGGTGTCTGATGCAGTGATCCGGGTTCTACTTACTCATATGTGTCAGTTCAGTTTGCCTTGGGATTTGATGTGGTTTATGATGTTCTTGATGCCCCCATCCATGTTTCTACCAAGTTGGAGAGTCAGTCATAGTCACCCAAGTATATCGTACTTGTCCTGTCCTGCTTATGGGTTTTCAGACTTGGGCTGATTTGGTCATTTTGGATATGAATGACTTTGATATAATCTTAGGAATGATTTTGTTGTCCCTCTATTATGTTGTGCTTACTTGTAATGCTAAGTCAGTAACTCTAGAGATTCCGGGTAGGGAAAGGTTAGAGTGGAAAGGTGTGTACAACCTAAGCCAGCTAAGGTCATATCTTTCGTGTGGGCTAGGAAACTGGTGGGGCAGGGGTGTTTGGCATATTTGGCTCATATTCGGGAGGTTGATGTTGCGCCTCCCTCTATTGATTCTATTCATGTAGTGTCTAAATTCAAGGAAGTGTTTCCTACCGATTTGCCTGGTATGCCCCCGGATAGAGATATAGATTTCTGCATTGACTTGGAACCTAGCACTCACCCCATCTCCATCCCTCCTTATCGCATGGCTCCGGCAGAATTGAGAGAGCTTAAAGCTCAAATCCAGGAGCTTCTTGATAAAGGTTTCATCCGTCCTAGTGCTTCCCCATGGGGTGCTCCTATCTTGTTTGTTAAAGAAGTGGGATAGTAGTATGAGGACCGGTGATTTTATCTTAAGCCATAAAAGAGTGAATTGATACCGAAATGACAAGCTTATGGATAAAGAAAGTCCCATTGAGTATACTTGGGTGAAGGCAATTGAATATTTTAGTAAAAAAGTGAGTATAAAATTGGGTTAGACCTTTGAATTTGATGGGTACACGTGAGTTTGAGGTGTCATGTAGATGAAAAGGTTGACTTCGTAGTGATAACCAGTGTTGACCGAGCATAATGGTAATAAGAGTTCGTGATGGATTATGATGGGATGCAACTATATAATAAGATGGTTAGTTAAGCTAATTTTGTATAGTAATTACGACTTGCGAGTATCCAAGTAAGCCACTTAGCATATCATCATCACATAAGTATAGAATAATAAAGAATAAAACGCGATTTCAAGTCTTTTAAGAAAAGTTTCATAGAAATAAAGCGGAAGTCTGGACATAGTCTCATTAAGCCATCTACTACAATCGAAGTCTCAAAATAATAGGGTCACAGCCCTTACAATAGAGAATATGAAAATGTCTAGTACAACGATAGAAATGAAACAACAATATAACACTTGTCCTCGGATCCATGAGGACATACCACAAGCTTCGGAGAATAGTCTAAAGCTTGAACTAGAAGAAATCGCCTCAAACGCCGGAACCTACACTTTGTAGAAAATATAGAAGAAATATGGGTTGGTACAAAATTGCACTAAGTATGATAGCAATGCATGAAAATCATTAAGTATGCTAAAAAGGGACATTTAGTTGAAAACTATGTATATGACCAAGTTTAGGAACTATCATGTAAGTAAGTGTAAAAGCATAAGATACAAACATATTCCACATATAAATGATCTCATCATAATGGAAACAAACTATAAGAAGCTTCAAAGTATCCTTGTGCAATGCATGAGTAAGATCCCCTACTCCTACCCACACAAATGAAAACTCATTAAGTGATTATAGTCCATAACTCCAACTCTAGTTCATTCTATCATAGTGGGATTAGCTTTAACCGACATAGACCATGAGAGCCAAATCATGCAATCCGGTGTCTACCCCACACCAAAAAAGGGTTGTCCTACTTGCCTAAGGTAGAACTAAAACTCTTAGCTTACGTGGATCCACTAGCTAAAGAGTTGTGTGGGCACATAGAATATAGGATAAGGATATTGCTTCTAGAAACCCTGACTCAACTATGGTCGAAGGTTTCTATCTCACGAGACAACTACTTTGGGAACCCGGACTCAACTAGTGTAATAGGAACCCATTTGGGAACCCGAACTCAACTAGTGTAGAAGCTTCCATCTCATAATCATATCCTCTCAGTGCTAAACATTCATTCCCATTGAGTTTATATTAAGCCTTGACTTAGATTGAAATTAAGGAAGAATGTCTTGACACTCAATCCAACCAACTCATTCTAAAGCTCCTAGATTTAATAGGTGAGCCTAGTCTTCAAACCTAAGAATCATTGCATGTGACAAACCTTTCACATTGTACTCTATTCATACCTAAGCATGTACATGAGGATAATCATCCAATCAACACCAAGATTAGATTATAATGTAGTTACTTTACTCTCAAAGCAATCCAATTGTATACACACAAGTTTCATACATATAGTCAATTCTCATGTTTTATCCTTCAAGGCTATAAATCACATTCAACCAATCAATCTAGGATTACTACATTAGATATAGATGGTGACATGATTAAATTAACTAAACTACTATAAGTACAACTTCATGATTACTACAATTCACCCAATTCACAAGTCACAAACTAGGGTTAGGGGGAATACATGGATTCATGGGGGATTTTCTCATAAAAACGATTATAATCAACAATTCATTCATAATATATAATAACTAAATCAATGAAAATGTTTTGAGAAAGAATCCATGGCTTGGAATAGAAACCCTAAGATTTTGGAGATTTCATCTTCTTTGAAATTGAGAATTTAATGGCTTCATGGATGAAAAGTTAACCATGAATCAAAACTACCATACCTTAATTGAAGATTCCTCAAGAATTTGGGTAGAAAAGATGAGTTCTTGAGCCCTAGACCTTGACTTCTCCTTCTTCTTCAATGGAGGTTTTAGAGAGAGAAATATTGGAGAGGTTTTGATTTGGTTTTGGGAATTTATGAATATGACTTTAGATGGGTTAATTTAGGTGGAAAAATACTTATATAGTCCTTTAAAATAAGCTTAAAATGACGCCGCATAACCATTAATTAATAAGGAAATTACCAAAGAACCCCTAGACTCAACTACCAAAAGGCAGTTTCAGGGGTGATCCACGCTTGGGGACCCACGGCCCGTGGGTGGGATGCCCGTGTTGGTCATCCATGGTTTCTTTTAGGGACTCAACTTTTGGGGCCTCGACCTACGGAGGCAGGCCATGTGGTGTGGACCCATCCACGAGGAGTGGGTCCTGCCCGTGGCTACTGCCTTAGGCAGATTTCACTAGGCTTCACCCACGCTGCCCCTCTATGGGGTGTGGGTTGATCCACGTGGCGTGGAACCCACTCGTGGTTCACTGCTTGGCAACCCTAAGGGTCCTTTCCTCAAGGACTCAAGGTTGGTCCTTGAGGTTTAGGCCTTGACCTCCTAACACCAAACCATGAATTTTAAGGCATCTTTAATGCTCTAATTCTACGTCAAGCTCTAACTTGGCCTACTCGTTTTAGGTTAGTCACTAGTTTAGTTTACATTTGGGGCATTTGTCTAACAATAAAGACATAAATGAAATAACAGCATTTTTTACCATTTTTCCTTTATTTAATTAATAAGGAAAATATATAATCCTCAATTAAGATCTAATTTCATGTAGAATAAATTAGTAAATGTAAAAAATTCATTTGCAATATACCGATTGCTAAAATCAAATCTTTTGTGTACAATTTCATATTGGAAAAATCACACCACACACCTATTTAAGGGTTAATATTACAATTTTTAGATCTACTTTTTTTATATTACTACTTATAACATTTTAATTACAAGTATTAACAGATTAGTTTTAATTTATAAATTTATTAATTATATATTATATAATTAATAGGTGAGAGAAATAATATTAATGAGAGAGAATCAATTTGTAATTATCTATTACACCTTTTAAGATATTTTTTTAACTTATCACATGTAAATCCACACTCCCACCCTCACATTACTCTCAAAATATCTTTTCCATAAATATAGTAATTTATAATTGACAAGATAAGGCTTTCATTTCCCTTGATTTTCTCCTAATTAGTTGATTCTTATTTTGATTATTTTATTATTCCCAAGATAAATATTGATTACTATTAAAATACTTTTTATTTATTAATGCCTATTGGGGCCTTTAATTTTAAAAAATAATTAAATTTATCACTGTATGTTTTAATAGATAATTTTCTCTCTCTTTAATATATCTTTTTTATTTTTCTTGATGTTTTTTTTATTTTAAATTTTGATTTATTTTTTATTTTTTTAATCTGATTTTTTTAGAAATAAGAATTCTATATTTTGAAAATTTGATTTCGTTTTTTATTTTATTTAATCTGAAACTTGATGTTTTGAGAATAAAATCGTTTTACTAAAATTTTGAACTCGTTTTTTGTATTTTTTTTATATCTAAAATATTTTTTGTGGGTCAAATAAGTATATTTAATTTTAAAATTTGTTGTTGTATATATATATATATATAATATGAGATCATAAAATCTTTAATAAGAAGTTCCTAAATTTCAACTTAAATATGGTAAAATAAAATCACACTTAAATACGGAATATAAATTGAAGAGAGAGGAAATTATAGAACTTATATTAATTATTGTAGTTTAGACTTTTAATTACATGTTTTGATTTTTGTGTGATGTATATTTCTTTTGCTACAGTTTTTGACAACAATATATAACATTCTTCCTAGATTTATACTAGTTGGATATCAATTTCATACATTTTTATTTTTTGTCTTTGTTCTAAAATTTCAAGTTGGATACAACCTTAACTTGTTTTAGCTTATCTAATTTAGTTGAAATATTTGTTACATTTTATTTGTTTTTTTTTTTCATTTTCAAGTGGGATATCTGTGGATACCAAATGAATACAACATTAACTTGCTCAGGTTGTCTAATTAGGTTGAAATTTCAACTACATGTTGGTTTTTCAATTTTTCAATGGAATATCAATTCGATACCAAATTTATACAACTGGATACAACATTAACTAGTTTTAGGTTGGCTATTTCAGTTGAAATCTCAATTACATGTTGTTTTTTCAATTTTTACCACTGGGACGTCAGTTGAATACCAAATGTATACCAATTTCATACTAAAATTTGACTTAATTTTTCCAGTCGATATCAATCGCATACCATCATTACCTAGTTTTTGAGTATACATTTGAAAAACACTGAATACACAAATGATTAACTAGCACACATTATAAATATTCTGAAATTATAATTCATTAACTTAAAAGAAAAAATAAATCAAAACATGAGTTTGCCACTATAAAGCAACCAAATAAAAATAAAAATAAATTATGTCTTTTTTTTCAAAAGGGTAATTTGAACATGTCTTCCTGTTGTGTCACTCCCGACGACATATACTTCACGTAATCTAATTAGACCTCTTGAATTTCACATCAACAAATCATTTACATCGTTCAAGTTGTGGTCTCCCTACAGTTCTTTTTGAACCAGGCGACAATAATTTATGCTCCGACACTTTTTGAGTTGCATATTTTCCTATTCCATCATAAATTATTGTGTCAGTATTACATCATACAGAAGTACAAATAACTTGTATACATATGTTATATTAGTATACAAATTTCATACAAAAGTAAAAATACATATGTTATTTTTAAACAATTTCATATGTTATTACAAAATACAAAAGTAAAAACACATATGTTATATATCAGTATACAAATTTCATACAATTCTTATTCACACATTTCATACCTATTTCATGCCAAAAGTTATCAATTATTCATACCAGGATCATGCCACTAGAATACCAAAATAATTCCAACTTATAAATATTAATTGTCATTTCTTATTAAACAGTATGCCAAATTCATTACATTATTATTTTCAAAATTCATTACAATATAATACCAAAAAAAAAAATCCAATCAAACTAGAAATCGTACCAAAAATCATAATTGATTGTCATACATGTCTAGTATTAGTAGTATACAAATTTTAAAAAATATTATCTATTTTTTTAACCAGAAACATACCAAAAAAATAAAAAATGGATCAGACAAATAATGAACAAATTCAATGTTCATACCAAAATATAACATTATACATTTTTAAAAAATACCATAATTAAAATTATTATACACAACAAAAAATCTGAAATCAGTATACAAATTTCGTGCAATTATTATGCGCACTTTTCGTACCTATTTCATGTCAAAATTATACATATTTCATGCCATAAGTCATCACTTTTTAACAACAGAATCATGCCACTATAATATCAAAATAATACCACTTTTAACTATTAATTTTCATTTATTAGATAAATAGTATAAGAAATTCATTCAAATATAATTCCAATATCATACCAACATGGTATAATCAGTATACCAAATTCAAATAAATTTTATGTAATTTTTTTAACCAGAAACATACAAAAAAATGAATGTTCAAACCAAAATCTATACCAATTTCAAACAAATTTTATGTAATTTCAAAAAATGAATATTCATGCCAAAAACGTCATAATTAAAAGTATAATACACAAACAAAATCTGATTGTTTTTTCACAGTATCACTGTTCATATTTTTTTCTTTTTTATAACGTTTGGTTTGTATTTCAATACAAATAAAAAATCACAAAGAACACTAACCTGAAGGATCCCATCTACCACCATACTTTATTAATACTAATAAGAAGTCTTCCATTACAAGAGAATACAGATTATTGAATAAAAACGAATATGAATTAGATGAGAGTGACAACTTATAGAGAAAATATTGAGAAGAGAGAGAAACCTTCGAACAAAAAAAAGAAATACACTAATTAATTTTTACTGTTATTTTAAATCATTTTTTATTTTACTAAAATGTTAAAACCTGCAATTTTTTATTGTTATAACTTGAAAGATAAAGAATAATGTCATAACTTATAATTATTAGTATTATATATGTCAATAAATGAAATAACAACATTTTTTACCTTTTTTCCTTTATTTAATCAATAAGGAAAATATATAATCCTCAATTAAGATCTAATTTCATGTAGAATAAATTAATAAATGTAAAAAATTCATTTGCAATATACCGATTGCTAAAATCAAATCTTGTGTACAATTTCATATTCTGACCGTTGACAAGCTGTAAAAGTTGATCATTAACATAAGTATAATTAATAGAATTGTTCAGAAAAATATAATCGAAGAAAAAAAAGGCTTTGACATGATATCAATGTCCTTAAATAAATATTGCTCATTATTTTTAGGGGATATAAGTGATTCACTTCCATATCCAATAAAATCCTATATATAGATTTTTCTTACGCTATTTTAAGAAACTCTTAATATATATATACAATTTGAGAGATGATTTTTTAGAATAATAATGATATTTCACGAATAAATGTATCTATTAAACTTCAAATTATTGTAAACTAGTTCAACAATCCTTCGACTAATTTGTAATATATCTTATAATATCATACATACTATAAAGCAAGTATCTTACATAAATTTGAATTTTTCATTATTGTAAAAATTTTAAAGTTTGACGAAGCTGATGATATCTTAAGATTTAAACTATAAGTCATTAATTATGTCAAATTGAAAGTATCATTATCATACACAGCTAATATCTTTTAGTAGCTAAGTAATTCAATATTTTGCTCTTATCACTTTTATGACCATGCGATTAATCCCAATTTTATGAATAATAATTGTCATCTGAAAATAAGTTTTATGCAATTTTAATTGGCTTAAAATAATATTATTTGGTAAATTTGATAGTTTGAGAATTGTAGTACTAATTATTAAATGTATAATAATATGTATTATTAGTACAATAGAATCTTTTTAATCTTCATTTAAGTGCTTAATATGCATTTGTACACTGCATGGTTTAATAAATACTTAGGATAAAATTTTCCTTTACTATTATAAAATTTATTGAGATACCTATTTCACTAATGTCAAAAACTTTTCAACACGTGACCTTTCTTACAAAGAAAAAGACTTAAATTTACCCTTGAATTTTACAAAATGGTCCAAATCTGTTCTTGAACTTTTATAATGATGTATATTTTATTTTTAATAGACATAAACAGAGACAAACCAACAATTAATAAGTTGGAGGGAGTAGTTAAAAAGAAAGAATTTTATCTACCTTTTGAATTCCTTGAACACGATAATATAGTAGTGAGAGAATTTCATTCTTTACTAAAAATAATTTCAATAGAGGTAATTAAATATATTAGACTTAATCATATTCGAATAAACATTATTTTAGTCTAAAATGTACTTATTATAACAACGAAAAATGATAAAAAAAAATTGTTCTTAAACTATGCAAAATTGAATAAAAATGCCTTGATTAATAATTTGATCTAAAATGGTTTTGAAGGGAAGAGTTTGGTCCAAATTATCCCTATTGTTATTTAATGGGTCAAAAATGTCCCTTTTTTCATATATATATATACATTTTAAACACATTCAATTTTAATTTGAATTTCACACTTCTCCTTCTCCTCCTCCGCCTCCCTCAAAGAGTTTATGGCTAAATCATCCCTAAAGTATGACTTAAATCTAAAGTGCATCCTTTTCTTTCTTTTTTTTTTTTAATCTGGATCGTGTTGTATTAGCAAAAAAAAATGGAGCAGAGTGGGGCTAGGCGTGACCTCAATACAACACAAAAGCCACAAGTGAATCAATCACCCAAGAATCACCAGAAGGCTTACAAAGGAATACAGTGCCTTCTGAGTAAGCAAAAAAGAGCAAACACGCTAACTTACAAAGAAATTGGCTTTGTCATACTTGCACCTAAAGCTAGGCAATTTCCATTTAACCAAAAGAAAAAAGCCTTTAGCCTGTCTAGGAAGTTGAGCGAAGGCCTGAGTGAGTAGACTTTGGGCAGAGAAAGAAGCCATCTTGGCAAGATAGTCTGCAAGTTGATTCCCCTCTCTAAAACAATGACTCACTTGGAATCCAACTCTGTTCTTGATGATGTTAATAGTATCAATAACTTGTTTCAGCTTCAAATTTGTGCCCAAGTTGTTGTTTAGCATCTTGGCTATGATAATTGAATCAATTTCAAGAATAAAATCAGTGTACCCATGATGATAGCACCATTTTACACCAAACTCAGCTGCCAAAGACTCATGTTACTATTATTACAGTTGACAGAAATGAATAAAGCCATGATCAAGTCTCCCAGACTATCTCTTACAATCCCACCAATGCCAGCCATCTTATTGTGCAAAAAATATCATAGTTTCCATATTTACATGCACACCATTGTTTCCATAATTCCCAACATATAATAGTAGGGGTGATCTTCAACAAAGTTTTATGGATAGCATTCTTTGGTTTTATGCTCCACACCAGGTATGAAAAATGTTGGCTAGAGTCTGATTTGTGATTTGAATACCAAGAGGATTTCCCATGGTGTTCCACATACGCATTGCTGCTTCCCCTTCTCCAAAAATATGGACCAAAGTGTCGTTCTGTGCATTCCTGCAACAATTAGTTTGCGAGTTGATATTTAATCTAGTGATGACATCATTAAGTGGGAGCCGCCTTTGAAAAATTCTCCATTTTAAAAGGTACTTTGTGGTGCCAAATCACAAATCTGGTGACTGGATTGCTAACATTGACAGAATTTCCCCCACTAACTGAGAAGAGCGATGACGCTTGCAAAATAAATTCACCTCACAAAACCCTATATGCTGATACAATTAGACCTACAAATACAATAACAAAAAAAAATAGAACCAGTTTTGATTAAATCAGTGACTATAGTTGAAGGTATACCGAGGATCAAATAGACCGAATCAGAAGTGGAAAGAATGAATATCAAACAGAATCTGGAATTTGCTATCATTGGCAATTTTTCATGTGGATGGCCAGATTTAGAGTTTTTAAGAAAGGCAATTCCATCTCAGTGTGGAATTAAGGGGGAGTGCATGGTTGGCCCTGTTATAGAATCGACATGTTCTTATTCGTCTCTCATATATGGAGGACTATATCAACAAAATATCAAAAGGGGTATATTACATAACTTGCAATAAAGGATATTCATATCTAATGAGGACTCTAATCTATGATTCTAAGTTTAGGGTGGAGGAGGAAACATCGAGATCCATGGCATGGATTTCATTTCCGAATCTACTACCAACATTCTTCGAGAAGGAGTCCCTCTCACTACACCATTTTAGGCCTACGACCACACTAAATCTGGACAACGCTTGTAAAGTGTTGCGTAAAATACTTTTGGGGACGCTTTTAAAGCGTAGCCCAAGTTTTAAACTTTTAGCTTCAATAATATTAGCAACACTTCTAAAGTGTATTCTTTAATGGTAGAAGCTACACTTTATAAGTGTTGTTATAATTGGCAACAACTATTTATATAAATGGCCACACTTTTAAAGTGTCCTATTTTTATAATTATAAAAACAACACATTACAAATGTGGCCTTAGTGTTTTCACTAAAATATTATATTCCCTCCAACATTTTAACATTAAAACTTGTTCTCCCTCCAATTTTTATTGGGCAAAAAAAAAAAAAAACATTAAAGGTTATTTTCAGCTAAAGAAAAAATAAAGTACTATTTCCCTAAAACTTCAGCTGAAGTTTCCATTTCCCTCAAACTAAAGTGAAGAACGCGATTTTCAGCTGAGGAACTGAAGCAATTGGCATTTCTCTCAAGAAGAATTGAAGAACACGTACAATTTCCCTCACAAATTTCCGTCAAACTTCAGCTGAAGAACACGATTTTCAGCTAAATAACTTAAGAACAATACGCTTTCTCTCAAGAAGAACTGAAAAAACCATTTTCATCTCGCAGATTCCTTGTTGAAGATTGAAGAGCTGAAGAACACGATTTCCTCACAGATTCCTTGTTGAAGAGTTGTTCCATCAGATTTCTTGTTGAAAATTGAACAAAATGCTTCACAGATGAACTTGCCTCATGTCTTAAAGATTTAGGGTTGTTGGAATAGAGTTTATCAGGTAAGAAATTCTATCTTTAAAAGTCTAAATTCTAGCTTTAGGGTTCTGATATTCTTGTGCATCTTTGAAATTTTAAACTTTAACTTAGGGTTTTGATATTCTTGTGTTGTTGATACGAATTTTGTTGATTTTTAGGACTCTAGCTCATAGTTGTATTACGTATATATAGGCTGATTATCTTTGACAGTAGTATTTTTATTCTCTTGAATGTTGA